>CM076572.1:1344582147-1344800940 GCA_034641835.2 Pinus albicaulis
GAGAGACTTGTTACAAGTCAAAATACCTCCTCATCAACTTAGAGGAGAAGATAAATATGAAAGGAATACAAAGACCTAAACTAAACCTATTTCTGCAAAGGTAACGCCTCACTATAACAACACAAGAGAATTATAACACACTTGATCAATGAATCGACCGCGTTAGTGGCTAGGGAAACACTATGTTTACACTAGAGGGCAGCGTTACCCGTGTTTTGAGTTTGGAACGGGAAAAACCCACGGAGAAGGATTTGAATTTCTAGCTTTTTCTCACAAGAGAGTTAGTAAAAAAAGGAAACTACAAAGCACTAATATCTTATTGGGCCTTGCCATAAACGACTGAACTCTCAAGGAAGGAAAAAGCATGGAATTTGAGGAAAAATCTTGGTTTTTTCTATTCAAAACTGGTGGAAAGGGAAGGGCAATGATTTCTCTCTCCATCTCCTATAAAATGGAGTTGAAGGCTCTTGGTTCAAGGTCAAAGGATTGTCAAAGTTTTTGAATACTTGTGAAGTAGAGATTATTTTTGTAGTGTGAAGGTCAAGAGTCAAAGACGTTCATTGAGAACTTGTTAACCAAGACATCACCACATTGAGAGATAGAGAGATTGGAAGGTTGAGGAGGGCTTGGTACAACCGATGGTCGTAATCCTTCTTTTTATAAATCAATAGAACTGTATCTGTTTTGTCCATTCTATGTGTTGATATTTTCATTATTATTTGATTATTTACATAGCATGAGATGAATGGCTTAGATGTGCATTGTTTAAATGTTTATCATATATTGACTTAATTGATAGGAAATACATGTTATGGTAGAGATTACACGGGTGTTTTGACTGATTGCAGGGTTTAGATTTGGAGCTGGTGAAGAAGGATCTCTGCTTCGCTGTTAAGTGCTCTCCAAAAGACTCCAAGATCATTAAAGAGGTAATCTTCCATCTTATTCCATCAAGTTGTTTTAAGTTAATATGAATATGTATGTGCCATCTTTGTGAACTATACAGCTAATCTTACTATCTGCCTCGGGCACCAGAAAGCCCTAAGAGGGATATTCAATAACCAACAACCCAAGCATTTTACCCTATAGCAGAATTTGTGACTCTGCTGGGGATTTCCCCATAGTTTCCAGACTATTTCTTTCCTCCTCTCTTCTTTCTTCTGTTCACAGACCCTTCTGACCAGTATTTATGCCCAGTATACATTTCAAAAGCTCACAGAGTTCAATCCTGTTTCTGTTTGACCATATGAAGAACTTTACCCTGGCTAATGCTACCTCTATTGGTGTTCCAGTGCGTTATAACGTGGGATCTTCTTAAATACAGTGTGTTAGTCTCTATATTAACGTTTTCTTTACTCAGAGTCAGTGCGTTACTCAGCCAAAATTTGTTGTTCACCCCTGTGATTGTGTTTTGGTTGCAGAGTTTTTTGGCCATCAGTATCTCTCCTTGACTGAATCCCTGTGCTTGTTTACTAAGCTAGCATTTCTATTTGTTTTCTCTTGTTTGAAAAGTTAGTGTCAAAAGCATTTACTTTTTAGAGAAGAATTTTTTTTTTAGTTTTTCTGCATCTAGCTGAGTTAATTCTGAAAATTTCAGTTCATAGACTGTTAAGAAGAGGTAGATAGAAGTCTGAATCTTTAAAGTTGAACTGTACTATTTGAATGTTAGTGCATGGATGTTGAAAAAAAACCTCTCCTTGTAGAAATTATCTTCATCGAATTGAATATTTAGAGCATATTTTTGCATGGTTTCTTGATTCAGAGTCTCATTGCATTTCATACGTCCACTCCCCCTTCACAAGACTAATAGTCAAGTACACTGAGAATCAAGCGATAATAAAATCAATCACATTACTCCTTTTGAGCTCACACCAACAGTAGTTCAGGCTAGGATCTTGGGTTATGAAAAGTGAGAAAATCACCCAAGATATCAAAACTTGAAACTAGAGTCATTAACGAGCGAAATCCTATCGCACTCATATTATCAAGACCATTCCTTTACTGGAGCTCAGCGCGAGACAACACTTGGGTGCACAAGAAGGTAGCTCACCTTCGACTGCATCCGGTGGGTGTGTTATATATTGGGGTTCCCTTCGGGGATGTCGAAACTAGATCGGGGATCTAGGTATTATGCTGATATAGCATTGCTGTCCTTGACCATGGACCCCCCTGATGATGTCTGTAATTTGAGGTATCTTTAGTGGCCATACTTTTTAGCGACTTACATAAGGTGACTGGGACGGGCTATCCTGGTACCTGAAACAGACAGACCCACTCTATCTTCGGTCTTTAGGAGGGTACTCGTCTTCACGAGAGTGCTTATACCTATTGTCTGAGGTTCGAGCGAAGCTCTAGAGTGACCGTAACTGTACTTTCGACCAACCCTCTCTGTATACTATTGTGATACTGGATTTCATCACCATAAAATGGTAGTACTCAGACAGGGCACCCTATTCTAGCTGTTTGCTGATTGATTTTAGAGAGTCCTTTTTTATTTTTTCTTTCTTTTTTAGGTGTGTGGTTACTGTCATTGAGACTTTATAATACGTCACAATTTATTAAAATTTGTTAGAAATAAATAGGTCACCATGGCGTCATCTGACCCACGCCATCTGTCTCGACGACAACAAGGCCTACCTCCTCTGACTCTTGAGGAACAACTGAACCTTGGTGAACCCGTGCCTTCTACGAAAGAGCAATCTCCATTGACAAACCCTGATTTACACATAGCCTCATATCATATAGAATTTATGGAGGACCCTTTCACGAAATGTGTCATACCTCGTTACAATCCTCCACTCACCGATCCGTTGGGGCCTGCGATAGTTCAGATTCCACCATGCCAAGACATGTCTTTGGCGACACAAACATCCATTTCACAACCAGCATCCACAGGGTCGATGAAAATGGCAACCATCCCAGGTTCTCCACCATCCTCCCCGCCAGTTGTCAGTTCTATGCCATCACTTGGTAACCCCAGTAGTCAACATATGCCTAATCCCAACCCTATGGTCGTCACAACTGTCAGTAGCTCACCGAGTCCTTCGGGATCTACTCCTACCATGACCATGTTGGGACCCACAGTCACTCCTCCCACGAGTGTGACTACTTTCGTTCCTTTTAGCAACCCTTTCAGTTGGAACCCTTTACTAAGTTCAAAACCCTTGGCCACTATACCAGGGGGTAGTGTCACCAGCACGCAGGTAGTAGGGAAAATTTCACTTCCCCTGCAATCCTTAGGACAAACTGGACAACCTATTGTTAATACTATTCCCTTAAGTGGTTTAAATATAGGTGTAGGGTCTATGCCATTGCCGAACTATGCAAGTAGTATCATGCCTCCAGGAAACTCTATTGCATCCATATGGACTAACCCACCCTAACCTCCATCTGGAATGGGAGGGCACTTTTATACTGGGGGCAACCAACCATTTGCCCCACAATACAATATGCCCTATGGATAGCAACCATATGTCCCTACCCCTCCACCTATAGGAAATTTTTATCAAAGTCCTACTTATCCTCCTGGTAACACATTGATGGGTGGACCCTATGGTCCAAATAGTCAGCCCATACTTCCTTGGTTAGATTCAGGGGTAAATCCACAATTGCCATTTTTGGCAGCTCTGGACATCCCCGACATCCATAAACTGACTAATGACCCCATCAATCACAACTCGCTCTAGCCTCCAGTACCACACAAGATTCCTTTTGACATCCCAAAGTTCGATGGGAAACAAAGGGACGAACCAGCCACACACTTCACTACCTTTCATCTATGGTCTATATCTAGTTCCATGGTGGATGACAGTGTCCAAATTCGACTGTTTCCCCGCACCCTTATAGGCAATGGCACCAAGTGGTACATTGAATTTCCACATGCTGCCATAAACACTTTTGGTGCTTTAACGATGGATTTTCTAAAGAACTTTCAACTACCAATCAGATTTGAAACCAAAATGGAACTATTAACCTCACTACGCCAAGACACCGCCACCCACATCTCCAATCACATTCATGAATGGAGACGTAGGAGGAGGCTTGTCAAAGCACCAATCCCAGATCATCTCTTAGCTAATTGGTTTTGTAAGTCTCTCTTACCCCACAATATCTGGTGTAGCCACAAAATAGTCTCGGGGTCAAGCCTCCTAGCCATCCTTGGCTTCCACCGCCCCTAACAAAACAACTACTCTTCCTACCGCTCAGGTAAATTCTGTGCAAACTTCACAAAAATCTAATGGAAATAATAAGAAGAACAAGAAAAATACATCTTCTTCGGAAGAGTAGTCAGACAATCAAAATAATCCTAATCAGAAAAACTCTACCAAAAATGACAAAGGGAAGGATAAACCCATGAAATTCCCTTGCAATATCTGTACGGAGGACCACTTGACATACAAATGTCCTCGGCTGCAGGAATGCACCGATTTTATCACAAACAAGGATTCTGGGTGAACACTTGCCGTTCTTCATAATCCTTTCCCTAATCAACAACAGCATCACATGGTTGACAAAACGCCACAACACTAGTAATGGGGCAATGGTGATTCACATCCTTCCGGTGAAGGATCATCCACCATTTATGGCATTGAAACCGTTGAACTTCAAACCCGAGCCAAGCTTTATGGAAATCCTACCATAGATGCTCAAGAACCTGGTACTAGTTCAAATCCACTGCCTCCCAATGATTTTCATATCGAATGCCCTACTGCTGACCCCGTGATTCATCCCCCCAAAGGGACACTTCGACACACGACTCATAACACCTCTTCACGTGCAGCCCAAAACTACAACATTGTAGAAGATTTGGCGCAGGCACTGTCAGCTATGTCTGCTCTCGAAGTATTGCAAACTTTCCCAGCATAAAGGAAAGCCTTGCTTTCGGCCATTGGTGGAATAGACCCCCAGGACTCCATGCTAGCTATCTTTGATATGGAAAAATCTAAAACTCACCTCTCACACCAACTCGCATTCTAGGTGCAGGTTGTGTCGAAAGGAAGACCAATCCATCGCACTGTCATAGACGAAGGTGCTTCTACCTGTGTTATGTCACAAGCTTGTTGGCTCGCTTTAGGTTCTCCTACCTTGTTACCACCAACGAATTCCCTCAAAGCTTTCGATGGCCACACTTTCCTCCCAAAAGGTTACCTTGCTGGCTTTCCCATCACTCTAAGTGGGAAAAAAATAACCATGGATGTTGAAGTCGTAGATCGTCATCTTGACTATAATCTGTTGCTTGGTCGCAGTTGGTCTTATGCCATGACCGCCATTGTTTCTTCAGTCTTCCGACTCATCCTATTTCCATTGGATGGGAAAATAGTCAGAATAGATCAGTTATCCTTATGCACCCCTGATTATACCACGTTACCAAGTATCACTGTACCCCTAATAGGAGGCTTTCCTGACTCTTACGTCAGTATCAGAACCGGTCTTCTGAAGACATCTTCCCTACTAGGTTGTTTTCCTCTCCCACCGCCAGAAATCCCAAACATGGTTGCAATGATATCCAACACTTTGGATGGCTCTATCGACCCATGGATCCTTCCGGCGCCTTCAGACATTGATTCCTACAAAGATCAGATGCCACTCTCACCGGCTAAGTTGGCCTACCAAGCCATCCAAATTACATCTGAACCCTCCACTGCTATGGCTTCGACCAACGGTACAAACCTCCCACCCATCACAGTTCTCTCTAAGGATCTCCTCAATGAATTCTTGCCTACAGACAAAGCTATTCGAGAGATCATGTCTCTAAAAGAACGACCTTGGGGAGAGTTTCACCATTGCGCTTCGATGATTGAATCAGATGTGATAAAAACTAAAATCCCATCTTTTGACACACCTGAGATGGTTCCCTCCACTTGTACGACTGTTAAAACTATCGATTCAGAAGGGAACATGGGTAATCTTTCTAAAACAATGCTCATTGATATCTCGGTCAAAACGGGTATCATGGAAAATATTCAGATTGGAGCAGATTGCAATCCTGAGGAAATTGCATGCTTCACATCCCTTTTCAAGGAATTCCGCGATGTGTTCGCTTGGTCTGATGATGAAATGCCCAGCATAGATCCATCTATAGTCGAGCACGAAATCAAGATTTATGACAATGCCAAACCAATTCGGTAGTGACTCAGACCCGTCCACCTGCGCAAATCAGCCGCCATCAAAATTGAGGTAGAGAAAATTTTATACGCTAGTTTCATCTATCCCATTCCCTTAATGGAATGGGTTTCCAATCCGGTTCTCGTCGATAAAAAACAAGGCACCATTCAAGTTTGTGTTGACTATCACAATATGAACACCACTTGTCCCAAAGACAATTATCCTACGTCGTTCATAGATCAGATTCTCGACGATTGTGCCAGATGCGAATCTTTTTCCTTCATGGATGGATTCTCGGGTTATAACCAGATTGTAATTAAAAAGGAAGACTAGCATAAAACTGCCTTCATTTGTCCTTGGGGCATATTTGCGTATCGTAAACTCCCATTCGGTCTAAAGAATGATGGAGCAACTTTTATGTGGGCTATGGACTACGCTTTTCATGACATTTGACATATTGTACAAGCTTACTTGGATGACCTTCCATCCCATTCCAAGAAACGACCTGATCACCTCGCTCATCTGAAAGAAATTTTTGCTAGGTGTAGATTCTACAATATATGTATGAATCCTCATAAGTGCATATTTATGGTCGAGTCTGGGCATCTGTTAGGTTTCATTGTCTCCAAGCACGGGATTAGGGTTGATCCCGATAAGGTTAAGGTGATTTTTGAATTTCCAGCACCACAATCCATCCTTCAACTCCAACGTTTGCAAGGGAAGGAAAAATTTTTACATCGATTCATTGTTAACTATGCTGAGATGACGAAAGGATTTATGCAATTATTGAAGAAAGGAACACTATACTTGTGGGATGACCAAGCTCAACGCTCATTTGATGCTTTAAAACATGCACTTGTTTCAGCCCCACTACTTAGTGCCCCCGACTACTCACACGACTTTCTCCTCTACCTGGCAGCCTCACCATCCTCACTTGGACTGGTTCTGGTTCAATTTCACAATGACGACAGTGAACATGTGATATACTACTTGTCAAAAGGTCTGGTCGGACCCGAACTACATTATTCACATGTGGAGAAACTTTCTCCGGCAGTAGTTTTCGCCATCACCTGACTCCGAAACTATATATTGCTACGACAGACTACGTTATTCACATGTGGAGAAACTTTCTCTGGCAGTAGTTTTCACCATCACCCGACTCTGACACTATATATTGCTGCGACAGACTACGGTTATTTCTTTGGAGAACACCATGCGACACATCCTGTCTTGACAAATTATTGGAGGAAAATATTCCAAATGGATCATAATCCTCCAACAATTTGATTTGGTATTCACAGCTGCCAAAGCAAAGAATTCCCTCGTCTTCGCCGAATTATTATTGGACCTTCCCAGAATCGACCCAGGATAAGTAGCTCATGATCCATTTCCTGATGAATCTGTATACTTGGTTGATTCTTTGGACCCATGGTATGGAGACATTTTGGTCTACCTACAAACCCAACGCTTTCGCCACCCTCTCACGTCCGACGATCGTCGTCGTATTTGCCACTAGGCAAAGAACTACCTTGTGCTAAATGATACACTATATCGTCATGGTGTCGATACTATTCTTTGACGTTGTCTTACTTTCGATGAAGCAGAATGTGTTTGAAATGACTGCCATGTAGGCGCATGCAGTGGTCATCTTTCGAGCATAGCTACTGCCCAAAAAATCCTGCGCGCAGGTTACTATTGGCCCACTTTGTTTAAAGACTGCATTGCAGCAGTCCAGAAGTGCCATCCATGTAAAATTTTCACAAAGAAAATGCGTGCTCATCCTACCCCCCTTCATCCAGTTATCTCCATTGGTCCTTTTTCCAAATGGGGAATTGACTTCGTCACCTGCAATTCCACTTCAGAAAATGGACACAACTACATCATGGTTGCGGTTGACTATTTTACGAAATGGGTGAAAGCCATTCCCACTTTTAAGGCCAATGGCGAAACCGCCACTCTCTTCCTGTTCAATCAGGTAATATACTGGTTCGGTGTACCCCTATCTATTTTCACAGATCATGGATCCCACTTTCAAAATCATATGATGACCAAATTAACATCCATGCTAGGCTTTCGTCAAGATCAATATTCGTCTTATTATCCTCAAGCTAATGGTCAATTCGAAGCCATAAATGGCGTCCTCAAAAAAATGATTTGTCGATTAGTCAAAAATCATAAGACCACATGGCATCGGAAGTTGTATTTCTCATTATGGGCATACCGAACATCAGTCAAAACTACCACAGGATTCACGCCATTTCAATTTGCATATGGCCTGGAGGCAATACTTCCAATCGAGTGCGAAATTCCATCACTCAAACTCGCCATTGAACTCTTTCCTGGCACCACCGCCATAGAAGAGTGCTTACTCTCGCTCGATCATTTGGATGAAACTTATCGAGATGATACACTAGCACTCGAAGCTCACCAACGCCGAGTCAAAGCTCAATATGACAAATATGTCAAGACTCATTATTTCCAAGAGGGTGATCTTATTCTACTCTATGATCAGAAACATGACCTCTTAGGGGCAGGAACGCTCCAACCATTATGGATCGGTCCTTACATTGTCACTAAAGTCCTCTTCAAAGGGGCTTACAAACTTGAGGACTGTAATGGAATTCCACTCGCGGAGCCCCACAACGGGCTCTATCGAAAGAAGTATTTTGCCTAGTTTCGCACTAGGCGTATGCTTTGTAATTTTATGTATATAAGTTTTTCCTATTGTTTTGATGTCTCTAGATATTTTTTGGTTTTTGAGGTGTTTTTCTCATGTACACTCTTTTTTCACACAGATGCCGTCATCCTCCTTATCATACGTCGGATATGCAGACGGTGCTAGTCGTCACACTAGACACATTGCTTCAGCTGCTTGGGTTCTCTATACTCCTGAGCTTGAACTTATTGGTTCTGGGGGAATTTTCCTAGGTAGTGCCACCAATAACGTTGCCGAGTACATGTTAGTGATCGAAATCCTCATGGAAGCAACATCTTGTGACATCTCCAATTTAGTGGTTAGGTTAGATTCCCAACTCATCATTATGCAGTTAAACAATCATTACCATGTCTGTCATCCAGTCTTGCTACGTTATTTTTTAAGGGTGCGACTTTTAGAATGTCAATTTCAAACAATCACATTTGAGCACGTTCCTAGAGAATTTAATGCATTAGCCAATTCTTTGGCAAACTAAGTGTTAGATTGGAATTTGTCACATTTGCTATAAAATATTTATACATGAGTATATATATTTTCATCCCATTGAAAAATACATAAAAAATAAAAAAACACAAAATCACCAAAAAGTATGTATCTATATATATGTCATGTCCAGTACAATAGTTACATCAAAAAATCTTCCAACACTTGGGTGTTTTACAAAAATTTGGCTATACTAAGCCATGCTCTAACACTAACACATCCGCTCTGCCATCTAGCCCTGATGATCATGGTAACATACAACTGCTCTAGCTATCCTCCTCAGAGGCACCAGGTATCTCTCCGGCACACCTATGGTATGCCGCTGCAAATGAACTGGAACCTACCACATAGGAAGGGGTGGTATACCCATACTCAAACCCTCCAAGTTTCTGGAGAGTTCATGTAAAATTTGGGCATCATCATCCTCGGCGACTTCCGCATCCTCAGCTGGTGTGCTAGCCCCGGGTAGCTACAGTCCTCGTCGTGCATAGCGAGGGGCCCCAACTGGGTGGACAGGTGCCACATCTGTGTTAAGCAAACAACGCTTCATGTCAAAACATAATTTTCACCCTAATTCAACAAAAAAAAAATTACATAAACATTCAAAAGACAAAAAAAAAAGTACTTCCTACAATACACTGATCATTTTCTTCTTACCATTGAGTCCCCACTGGGTGCCAAGGGGCAGCACTAACTCCGGATTGCCTGTGAAGTTCACCCCTGCATAGGGATAGTCCTCAATCATAACAATATGGGAGTCTAGCCAATCAAAAAACCCATCATCAAAACAGTGGTGGATGGGACCCTCTCCAGTCCGCAGAAGCAAAGCTACCCACCAAGCCTGCCTTGGCTCGCGTGGGCCCAATGGCGCTGTAAATATCCTGAGTCTCATCAATGATACCCGCTCCAGTAAGAAGGATACAATCAGTGTACCGTACCCAAACTCTCTATGGGTACGGGTCTTACATGCGGTAAGCTCTGCTCGGACCTGACGGACAACTCCGTCACACCAGTCAAACACTTGAGGCTGCATACAGTCCAAGGCTAGTAGCATCTGGGCCTTGGTGGCCACATGCTGACTCTTGGAACCTGCCATGCGAATGATCATCCATAATATAGACCTTAGTGGTCTCAAATTCAGCCGTGCGATCAGTACCCGATTGCTCATAGCCTGTGTGTTGTGTATGCAATGCTCAAGAATAAGACTAGCAGTCGAACACGGGTCAGCTCTGGACCCCGTCAAGTTGGGCCTCGGTCCACGACATGATAGGCCGGTCAAAAAGTACACATCATCCTTCTTTATTGAGAGCTCATTGCCCCCAATCCCGAAGACATGGTGCCGCTCATCCCATTGCTGGATTAGCGACCTCAAGAGGTCCTCTTGACCCCTCATCAGTTCTAAACGGGCATATTTTAGCAAACCGCATCTGCGGAGAGCCATCAAACTTGCAGCATCCGTAATCATATCTCATTCTTCCTGTTCATGTTATCTCTCTTGCCAGATACTCATGATTAACAGTTGAATACTTATCAATGCAACATCTTTAACCGATTAAAAATTGCCGAGACCACTTCAAAACATTGATAAATGAGTTTCTAAAAAACGCGTTGCACCTAACACTGGCTATAGTGTAAAATAGAGCACGCTAATGCGACATCCCTTCACGGGAAGTGCGCTTAACGCGGTTATAACACTACTGGCCCGCGTTAGCCACAGATATTTTTTAGGGCCTCACAAATTTCCCATTTTGAACCAACAAAACTTCATAAAAATACAATTAAATGATAGCAGGAGGTTATAGCTCTTACCTGGATCTTGCGGGAAGGAAAACCATTGCCCGGATTGACCGCAATCGTTAGCTGAGGATTTCACCCCTTTTCACCCCAGAGCTCCTTCACAGCACTCCAAACAGTGAAAATGAAGGTCTTCTGACCTTCTTATAGCTAATTCTGGGGCATGACTCTCTTAAGCTAGTCAGCAAAAGTCGTGAATTCTTGCTACATATGTGTCGCAACTATTTGAGATTTGTTACTGATTTTCTGATGAGTGATCAAGATTCATATGCAGACATACACATGTTTTGTCGAGCATTCTTTTTACTATATTTTTCTTGCTCGTTAATCCGAAAAACCTCGAGTTTCCTTCTTTGGACTCGCTAATCTTATACGAAGTTGATATTGAGCATTCTTTTTATGGTCTTTTTCTTGCTCGTTAATTCGAAAAACCTGGAGTATTCTTCTTCAGACTCGTTAAAACTAATATGAAGAAACACCGAGCTTTCTTTTTAGGGACCTTTTTCTCACTCATAAAACTGAAAAAACCCCAAGTTGACTTTTTCGGGCTCGCTAACCTACCACGACAGAGAGTAAGGAGCCATTCTTTTCCTCTTTTTCAAAGCTCTTTAAACCGAAAATGTAACTGAGTTTTCTCCGTGTGACTCGTTAAAATTTCATGGAGGTAAACGAGTTTTCTCTGCGTGACTCGTTAAAATTTCACGGAGGGCACCGAGTTTTTCTTTGTCGGACTCATTAAAATTTCATAAAGAGAACTGAGTTTACTCCATCTCCTCGTACTCATAACAAAATGAGGTAGACATCCATCGAACATATATTTCTCACTTTTCCGGCTTCAATGGACTAACTCACAGAAAATGAACTATTTCGGGCTTACTATTCTCCCTTTGTCATGCCCAGTTATCAAGACATGACAAAGGTACCCCAACGAAGTTGTCTTTTACGACATTTTTCGAACTCTCTAAACATGAAAAATTCACCGAGTTTACTCGTCTGGACTCGTTAAACCTAATCAGACAGGGCACGGATTTGTCTTTTATGATATTTTTCAGACTCTCTAAATATGAAAAATTCACCGAGTTTACTCGTCTAGACTCGTTAAACTTAATCAGACGGGGAAAAAATTTGGACAAAATGGATACTACCTCTGTTACATTTCAGAAAGGTCGATTTGGCAGCAAAAATCTTGAACATGGCACTTTCCAAAAAACTCTTTCGCAATTAGCCAAACCCTACCATCTATGAGTATTAGCCTTCATCTCCCAGTGTCCTAACACTGGTAAAATCCTAACACACTCTTTGGTGTTCATTAAGCCTCAGCTGCCTAGTACCCTGTTACAGTGCCTTCTATTGTTCAAGCAGATCTCACTATCTACTATTCCTCTTATCAACCAAACCTCTCATTATGCCAGAAATTATTTATCGTCAGACATCCCCATTTACTCTTCATTATCTCCATCACAAACAAGATCATTTGTTTTTTTTTCGTGTTGACTGATGTAGGACGCCTCAGTTCCTACCTTTCAACATATCTCTTCCTATCGACTTCAACATCTTATCTAGGAAGTTGATCCAGAAACCCATCAGTACCCGGATACTTGCAGACATTAGTGGCAGGTAGTCTTGTGTTTGATTAGGATTCTTCATCATTGGCTCCTGGTCGAATGATTCTACGAGTGTTTGACTTCAACTCTTTTTATTCACACTCGCTAAATTGTACTATGCATCTTAGGGACCTGTTAGCCACCTATATTTTTCAATCATATCAGTTGGTGGCTAAATATTCTTTGCAGCCTTCAAGAAACAAATTCAATCCTGAAAATTGTTGGTGCTTGAAGTCTGTTGGTGAGATTCTAAACTACTGGTTGGTTCTGCATACTCTTCATCTTCTCTGCCTCTGATGTTCCATGAAAATCTGAATCAAACATTGCTGCATCCTCCTCCTTTTTCTCTCCCCTTCTTCCATCTTTTCCTCATTTCTTCAACTCTCCTTTCATCCATAAAAACCCCATCAAACCCTTTTATATTCCTTATTCCTCCATTAATCTCATTTCCTAAAGGTTAAAAACCCACTTTGACCCTATCAGAACCTTTCTCCTCTTGCAAAAATCATTAAAAAACCATAGAAAAACATATGTTTTCTATGCGTTAGGCTTTAGCCCCTCAGGCTAAGCCCCTGCTTTCTCTCCATCCATATGTCCCCCCGCCAGAACCGTGTGCTAAGACCACCAGGCGCTTAACCCTCAGAAATAATTTATCACCCGAAAACATTGAAAACCTTTGTAAAATGCAAAGTCGGGTGTATGTTATTTTTTCCACCAAAGAAAATCATATTAAAACTCTGCCGTCGATCTGTCCCACGGATCAACGGTGCGGAGTGTACCCGTCATCTGGTGGACCCCCCCCCCCTTCGCCGCATTGTTTTCCATTTCCGCCGGTTTGTGCCCGCACCACCTTTCGTCCGGAAAAGGTTTTATACCGTCGGCCAGCGATCCCACACGTTGGCCGACACGTGTTCTCCACCTCACCCCGAAAACCGCCGTGCTATGTCTATCTCCCGCGCGTTAAACCTCGTCCTATGGCCCCGCAGTGGGATTCATCCCCACCGTCGAATCTGAGCCCTCCCGTCCGACGGTCCCTGATCACCTTTTCCGTTCACCCTTTAACGAACTTGCCCGCCCGTTAAATCTTCCCCGGCGCATTCAAGAGCCGATCCCCACCGTCGATCTCCGCAGATCAACGACTATCATTTATTCTCCTGATTCCGTTGTACAGTCCACCTTTTCCCCGTTGACTGTTCAATTTGCTCCCAACCTTTGATCGCGATTCGATCAACGGTCCCGATCTCTCCTTTTTCCCGCACGACTTCCGATGCAGTCTATCCCTATAACGCAGGATTTCCTCACTTTTCTTGTATTTTGCAGGTTTTTAAGGTCTTTTCTTCGTATTTTATGAAATCTAAAGGATGAGGGTGACGACTCCAGTCCTTCCGATTTATCCAGAGAATCGATCATACGGAGAAGAACCATGATATCACCAGAGTTTCATGAGCTTTGGTTGCCGTGCATCCCTGTAAAGCTCGAAGAATGCCATCGACATCAGAGCAGAGAAAGAGTGTCAGGTTTTGAAGACAGAATGAACCCAGGCAGCAGTTTTGTGAATAAATTGGCGGGGATTACGGCTAAGACGGTTATCAAAAGCCTAATCCCCGGCTCAGAACACGGATTAAAGCAAAACATAAAAGTGCTCATTAGACAGATCGCCTCCACTGCCATACTTTGAGGCGAATTGATTCCTCAACCACCACAGTGCCACCTATTGCCTCAGAACGATCAGTCAGAGGCCAAATTTATTGAACAAGATCAGATACTATGCCTCGGAACAACCAAGAAGTTATTTCTGCACCAGATTTTATTCCAGAATATTTGCAGAATAGCCCTAATAGTATGCGGAGCCTCAAAGGTCAATAAAAGCTCTCTTCGAGCTTACTTCTTAAGTATAAACACATTAATGCAATGTAACACCTGTAGAATTTCTTCATCGAACCTCACGGGGTCAGGAAGACATTAATTCTGCATTAATTGTGTTTGAGATCTTTTTATCAGATCTCACCTCCTCATCCTTCTATAAATACTCCAGAAGAAGATGAGTGAGGGGTTGGATTAGTTGGTTGTCAATGTAATTGCTGAAGCGCTGTAGCTGTTTCTGAGTGGAAAACTCTTGATTGTAAATAGTGGTTTCATGGGCCCTTGGAGCTCTGCTTGTAACAGATAGATTAGGTTGTGAAGAGAGGTGAATTAAAACATTGGATTTGAAGATTGTAACCGGTTTGAAGCAATCAATACAAGCTGATTTATGGGATCCTGGTCTATGCTGATGGTGATGTTATTCTTACTGTGAACTTGTCATTTTATTTACGTTTTCAATTTGTTTCATTTTCCACTGTAAAGAACAGTTTAAACAGTGTTAGGGCTTGCTGCATATCAGTAACCTTCTCTGGCTGAAAAATCTTTATCCCAATGTTTTCTTCTAATTGTGTTATTTAGAAATGATTTAATTCAGTCTAAGCACAGAGATGCTGGCGTTCCCTCATCTGTTCGTCACTGCTGAATGTTATTTTTAAATGTTACTTTCATATATGTTGTGTAAGGAATGAATTGAGGAAATCAAAGGTTAGCCCTGAGTCCCTTTCTTGTTTGCTCAACTATTTGTCTGTTTCCCTTAGAATGTGTCAAAAGATGACTAGTTTTGAAGTACTTATCAGATCTTGGGCCATTCTGTGTTATCTTGGTGATTGTCTTGAAAGTAACTAAGTAAAGAAGGACTAAGATGAGGAGAAAGGTGAGCCCTGCCCGCTAGTTCCTGCTCCAAATGTTGCCTTCAAGTTTCCCTTTGTTTTTAATCTGTGTTCTATTAGAAGTGTATCAAAGGCTGGATAGTTTCAAAGTACTTACCAGATCCTAGTTTGCTTCTATGTTTTTCTTAAGTGCCTAGTCAAAGGCTGGCTAGTTTCAAAGTACTTACCAGATCCTGGGCTGCTCTTTGTTCTGCATCTGTTAATTCCCTTTCTTTTTGTATCACCCCATTCCATAAATCAAACCTTAAAGAGATCCTTAGGCATAGATGACTTGCCCCATAGATCCCTCTTGAACCTGAATGTTTCAATTAAATTCTCTTATGACTCCATAGCCCAATGGATTGAAAACTTGCCCTCATCTTTCTTTAGAATCAAAGCTTATTCTGTCTGCTTGCAACTTCTCACCTTTGAACCTATTTGCATATAGATCTTTCCGCCTCAGACAGCAACTATGTTCAACCATCCGAGAAAACCAAACAAAACCCTTGGCCTTCATAACTAGCCTAATATCATCACCCTAAACTTCAAAGACAATATCCATCTTTGTGCATATTGGAGAGATCCCTCTTCGGATTCAGGAGGGCTAGATCCTAGAATCCCAAAGTTGGTTGAAATGATGTTAACTCTGTGATCGGACTTTGCCAATCTTGCTTGTTACAGAGACCTAACATTTCTGGCGACTCCACTGGGGAGATTTTAAACTCAAAATCTCTGGTTCCATGACAATTGTTCTATTTTGCAGCTGAGCCACCAGGAACTAACATTTCTGGCGACTCCGCTGGGGACATGACTTGAGTTTTCTTCTTTTTCCCCTTTATTTTCATATAACACCTTGAGAGTAAAAAGTAGCCTTTTCAAGCACTACCAAAGAATGGTAATCATGATAAAACTTGTTTGAATCAGTGACAAACTAGCTCCATCCTAGGATTCTTTTAAGTTTTTATCTAACCTTGGAAAATCAGCTAGCTTAGCCATAAGGATAGACTATCTTTGTTTCATAACCGTAGCTAAGTTTTGAGGCAAAGTTAGGACATTCTTTTAAACCACAATATAAACAATTCAGAAAATACCAAAAACATTTCAGATTGGTAGTAAAACACTAGTTTTGATATCTTGTATACGTCTTTCATGTGTTTTACCCTATACTCTTAGACAGAGTCTGGAAAGGGCCAGGTAGCCTCTGGATCTCATCCTCTTTTGGGGGTGACATATCTGGTGAATTCCCTCCCGGTCAATCTCTGGTTAGAGTTTGTTGTGTTTCGAGATATCTCTGAAAAGGAATGTCTCATAAACACTGTGGTGGACAGTGTACTCCTTGGTAAGTACTTTGAGCCTTTCCACCTGGCGACTCCACCATCCTGAACAGACCTTAAGACTCCACTGGAAAGAACCCTTATCATTATAAAATCATTCAAATTCAGTTAAAGGACTGTAGGATTCGAATTGAGAAAACAAATTAGTCAACCGTCTAAAGATTGTCATATCTGGTTGGACTTTTCTTGTTTAGATTGGGTCTAATCACATAAACATTGTGGCTCCTAAAAAGATTCACACTAGAGCCCATCCTGACCCAGATCCTCTTGAAATAGTTGATAACCCAGAAAGAATTCTTAGGAAGTCTCCTGGGATACAACCCTCAACTATCTTCAGACCACCCCTAAGAGCCAATTCAGTCCCTGAAAACCTTTCAGCTCTTCATGAATCACAAATTGACTTATTAAACCCATTCAGAACTAGGTCATTTGGCGATTTAGATCAGTTAGATTCTGAGCCTACCCTTTCATCTCCCGAAGCCAGTGACACTCTTGGGAATAGAGAATCAACACCTCCTGATTTACATTTCTTACATAATCTAGGTGTCTCTCATCCAAGGTCAGCTCAAAAATCTACTGCTGTTCCATCCACTTCTCTTCACCATTCATCCACTGTTCAAACCACTCCCCTTCAACCCACTCATCCTCTTGTAAATCCACCCCCACCACATATCATGGCAGCATGGTATGCTCCCTTAGTCCTTCCTGTACCATTAGTCAATCTTCCACAGGACTATCAGTCCAAAATTCCATTATATGATGCTAATAATACCACAACGGCATCTCAACATGTGGAAAAGATGAATGACTACTTTGATAGAAATGAAATTGATAATGAATCTGTCAAAATCAGATTGTTTGCTCAAAGTTTAGGGGGAGAAGTGAGAAAATGGTTTAAAAGTTTAACCCCCCACAGTATTAACGATATCCAAACCTTCCATCAAACATTCTTAAACAAATGGAAAGTAAGGAAAAACCCTCTCCAAGTCCTTGCCGACTATAACAATCTCCATAGGAACCCTGGGGAAAGTGTACAAGCTTATTGTACCAGATTCAACAGTGTGTATAATGCACTTTCCCCTGAACTGAAACCTCCTCAGGGATCGGCCTTAAACAAATTTCCTGAAGGGTTTGATCCAGACATGACATATTCACTCAGAGAAAGAGTCTTTGCAACCCTCGAAGATATGCAAAGAGGCGCTCTTTCTGTGGAGGTAAACCTCATGGAGAAGAGAGCAAGGATGAAAGCTGAAAAGAGAGTATCTTTTAGAGAGGAATCCACCCCTTCTACTTCGAGCTCAAAGATGGAAAGAATGATGGAAGAAATGATGAAGAAAATGAGCATTCTAGAGAGAGCACAAGCAAGCCTAAATCAAAACGCTCCTCAAAACAGAAACCAAAACCAGAATCAGAATCTTAGAAGAAATCAGCCTCCAAACAGACCCAGGGAAGATGACCAGCAGATCATTCCTCCCTTTCATCAGAACTTTTTAAGTGAGGTTGAACAAACAGATCAAATAGTAGAGGAAGATGATATAAACTTATTTGGGGTAGATGATGATGACTTTGAGGTTCATTATGATAATAAACAAGGTCTTTATACACCTTATGATGATAGAAGAAATGATGTTGAGAACAGCTATCAAAACATGGAGAATGCTGTCATAGAACCTTTAAGGGAATATGAAATCAGAAGTAAATCTAATCAACAAACCCCCAACAATAAAACCTCTGATAAACCTTCTCAAAACAGCACTGCAACCAAGTCTAAAATGATCAAACCAAAGGACAAAACGGTGGTGGTCGATTCTGGTAATGGTAAAGAGAAAGACACTCAAAATATCGAAAAGCAGAGTGCCAACGATAGTAGTACTAGCACATCGGTTAGTACTCCTGCGAAAACAACCGTTTTAACTGTAGATAAACCAAATCAGCAAGCTGTTATTGCTGATAAAGTGGCAGCAAACAGGGCTGAAGTCAATACTTCGAAGAATCAAAACCTTTTCAGCCTAGAACAGGAAATCTCAAAGATTAAAATCTTTGTTCCTTTGACTGAGTTAGCTGCCCAACATGTATATAGGTCCAAAATTTTGAAGGCTTTAAACTTAGAAGATAACGAAGATACTCTCAATCTTAATGATGACCAACCAGAGCTTATTTTTGGTCCAAAGATTGAAGGAAAGTTCCAAGAAGGTCCTGTCCCTCCCTTTTATGTAAGCTTAAACATTCATGACAAAATCCTCCATAATGCTATGCATGATTCAGGTGCTTCCCATAATTTAATGCCGAAAGCTGTAATGGAAGGCCTGGGTCTTGAAATTACCAGACCTTACAAAGATCTGTACTGTTTTGACTCAAGCAGAGTTAAGTGTCTAGGATTGATTAAAGACCTCTGTGTTAATTTAGCCCAAATTCCAGCCAAATGTTTAGTCATGGATGTTGTTGTGGCTGATGTCCCTCCAAAGTATGGAATGCTTTTGTCACGATCTTGGGGGGCTAAGTTACAGGGGACCATGAAAATGGACATGACCTATGCAACTATCCCTGTTTTTAACCAAACTAGGAAACTTTATAGGGAATCTCACATGCAGTACACAGTAACAAGTCAGGATCGGCCCCAAAACTCCCCTCTCTATGCTATAAACACGAGCCTTGATTCTTTTATCATGTTCAATGATGAAGCACTCACAGAAAAAATTGTTTCAATAGAATCGATGGTTGAAATAGACGAGGGGGAACACAACGTTCAAATGCCGAAACGGTCTATTGTGTCTGAAGATCCTAGCAAACTTAACACAGACCTGGAACTCCAAGTTATCAATCCTTTGAGCTCAAAACTTGACAGTCATAAAGACAGTCCTCAACCCGATGAGAAACTTGAGGAATCAAATGATACAATGTCCATTCACCAAACTGAAAATCTGCCTCTCTGGACTATGTATTTTGACAGGTCATGCTCCAAAACAAATGCTGGTGCAGGTGTCTGGATCACTAACACTGAAAACAATCATACAGAATGTATCTCATGCAAATTAAACTTTCAGTGTTCCAACAACATAGCAGAATATGAATCCCTTCTCTTAGGCTTGCATCTTTTGAAAAAATTAGGTGCCAGCAGAATCGATGTATATGGGGATTCTGAATTAATCATTAGGCAAGTCAATGGGGAGTACAATGCAAATCACCCCAGACTTAGGGCCTATAGGAATGATGTCATTGACCTTTTGAGAACATTTAAGGAGTACACCTTATCTTTTGTCCCAAGAAAAAGAAACATTGCAGCCCACAATTTAGCCTTTGCTGCTAGAACCTGCCCAATGCTGTATGATGACACCTCTCAGATAAAATTCAGACCAGCTATCCCATATAACAAGAAATATTGGCAGGTATTCGATGGAGATAAACAAATAGAAGACTTCATGCAATTCAGAAATGATTTTGAACCCCATAGTTCCGATTCATATTATGATACAGACTGCAGTGAAGAAAATTTTCTTGGTGAAGAAGAACCATCTCCACAGCTAGTAGATATAAACCTTCAGACTATCTCGTCTAGAAACCAAACAGAATTAAGTGCTAAATCTAAAACAGAAGAAATGGAAACTCTGCATTCTAGTACTGATAGTCTGCCCAAGGGTTTGGCCCCTCTAGAGGAACTGTTTGATTTTGATGATGTGGCCAAAAAACCAAAACTGGAACCTGTGGAAACTGAAGTGGAGGAATGTAATATAGGCAGTGAGGAAAAACCGAGATTGATCAAACTGTCTAAAACTCTACCATCTCACATTAAACTCAAATACTTAGAGCTGTTTAAAGAATTTTCTGATGTTTTTGCATGGAGTTACGAAGATATTAAATCCTATAACACTGAAATAATACAGCACAAAATCCCTCTTAAAGAAAACCAAAAACCATTCAAACAAAAACTGCGCAGAATCAACCCTGTCCAGTTGCCATTGGTTAAGAAGGAAATTATGAAGATGCATGATGCTGGTATTATTGTCCCTATTAGATATTCTGAGTGGGTATGTAATCTGGTGTCAATTAGGAAAAAGACTGGAGAAATCAGGCTTTGTATAGACTTCAGGAATTTAAACAAAGCTTCATTGAAAGACAACTACCCTTTGCCCAAGATGGATCATATTTTGCAAAGGGTGGTAGGGTCTAAAAGAATTTCTTTGCTGGATGGCTATTCAGGGTATAACCAAGTCCTAGTCCACCCTGATGATCAATTAAAGACGGCTTTTACTACACCTTGGGGCACTTTCATGTATGTGAAAATGCCTTTTGGTTTAATGAATGTTGGAGCAACCTTTCAGAGAGCCATGGACATAGCATTCTCGGAAGAATTGGGCTTCTTCATCATTATCTATCTTGATGATGTAACTGTGTTTTCAAAAACAGATGAAGAACATTTGGAACATATGAGAAAAGTTTTCGAGAAGTGCAGAAATTTTGGGATATCTTTGAACCCCAAGAAAACATTATTTGGTCTCCAAGAAGGTAAGCTTCTTGGGCATATCATTTCGGAGCAGGGCATAAAGATAGATCCCATGAGGATTGAGGCCATATTGCAAATCTCCCATCCTCGAAATATCAAAGAGTTGCAGTCTTTCATAGGGAAGATTAACTTTTTGAGAAGGTTCATCCCCAACTTGGCTGAGCTCCTTAGAAATATCACAAACATGTTGAAGAAGGAGCAAGGGGTAAAATGGACCTCGGAAGCAAAGACATCCTTTGAGCTGGTGAAACAAGCGTTAACCAAAACACCGGTTCTCATAAGTCCTGATTTTTCGAAAGATTTTTATATCTTCTCATTTGCATCAGAACATACTATAGCTGCTGTCCTTTTACAGAAAAATCCACAAGGACAAGAGCAGCCCATTGCATTATTTAGCAAGGCATTGAGGGATGCCCCTTTGAGGTATAACATTATGGAAAAATAGGCTTTTGCTTTGGTAAAAGCTTTAAAAGACTTCAGGGTATACATCCTTCACTCACACATCATTGCCTTTGTCCCAAATTCGGTTGTAAAAGACATTCTAACCCAGGATCCAGATGGTAAGAGAGGTAAGTGGATTGCTGTTATTCTTAAATATGATTTAGAGATTAAACCCACTAAGCTTATCAAAGGTCAGGGTCTGGCTAGGTTAATGGCTGAATCAAATTGTGAAGTTCTTGATATTAATATGATTAATGCTCTGGATGACCAAGAAGAATTCTCAACTCCCATTGTTGAAGATTATTTTGCGAATTATCCTTGGTATACTGATATTGTTTATGTTTTGCTTAATTTAAACACACCTCCTGGTTTATCCAAAACAAAGGCAAGATTCCTAAAGTTAAAAGCTATAAACTATTGCATTATTGATAAATGTATTTATTGGAAAAATGCTAGTGGTATATTGCTTAAATGTTTGCCTGAGTTTGATGCAGAAAAGACTAAGCAGGAATTCCACGAAGAAGAGTGTGGAGGCCATTTATACTGGAAGTCAACAGCCAACAAGATTTTGAGGGCTGGTTTCTATTGGCCTACTCTTTTTCCTGATGTACATAAACTGACAACCACTTGCCATAAATTCCAATTGTTCGAGGGCAAGAGAAAATTTCTACCCCTTCCTCTGCATCCAATTACTGTTGAAGCCCCTTTTCAACAGTGGGGACTTGACTTCATAGGAGAAATCCACCCACCATCCTCTGCCCAACATAGGTGGATCCTTACCGCCACAGACTACTTCACTAAGTGGATAGAAGCCATTCCATGTAGACAGGCCAATGATTCAGTTATCATAAAATTCATAGAAACCAATATCCTTTCCAGATTTGGCTGTCCTACCAAAATCATTACAGATAATGCTGCAGCATTTGGGTCAAAGAGAATGGTAGAATTCTGTCACAAATACCAGATAGCCTTGGGACACTCCACAGCCTATTACCCTCAAGGTAATGGACTTGCAGAGTCTTCCAACAAAAGCTTAGTGAACATAATAAAGAAACTGTTGGAGGACAACAAGAAGTCTTGGCACACGAAGCTGATTCATGCACTTTGGGCTGACAGATTGACTTTGAAGAAATCTATTGGTATGTCACCCTTCCAGCTTGTGTACGGTACAGATGCAATTTTTCCTAACAGCCTTGGTGTACCAGTTATGAAGTTAATTCAAGAATTGCAAACTGAAGAGAATGACATAATCAGAAGAATAAATCAGACCATTCATCTTCAGCAAACCAGAGAGGAAGTGTACAACAAAGCATTACAGAAGCAAGACAATATCAAGAAGATATTTGACAGAAGAACAAAGGCCAGCAATTTCAAAATTGGGGACAAAGTCTTAAAGTGGGACTCAAAGAGGGAGGACAAGGGAAAGCATGGTAAATTTGACAATCTATGGCTTGGCCCTTACTCCATTCATTCAGTTGCTGGGAACAATGCATTTTTCTTACAAGAGCTGAATGGAGCAAAATTGTTTGGGGGTCCTGTCAATGGCAGGATGCTTAAACATTACCTTTCTTAAGCTATTCTAAGTTTTGAAGCCTTTTACCTTTTCCATTGTAAATACTTCATCCACCATTGCATTTAAAGTTATGAAAAATCAAAAAATACAAAAACAAAGAAAGAAAGAAAAGAGGGCAGAAATGAAAAACAAGAAAGGCAAGGCCCCATGCCAAAAAAGAGAAATGAATCTGAAAGTGTGCAAGCTCAAATGCCACTCCTTGAAACACACTTCTAATTGGTCAAACTGTTTAATCTTGACCAATTAGCTTTCAATTTTATGCTGATAGGGTAGCAAATTTGATTTGCCAAACTGTTTAATCTTGGCTTATCAGTAGATAGAGTAGGGTAGAAATCAAGGTTCAAACAAACTCAAAATCTGAACCAAAGTTTCCAAAGAACTGACTCAAAACTACTCCAATTTCTGAGTCAAAGAGAAAAGACCTGGTTCTAATTCGCTCAAAACTTGAACCAGAAGAGAAGCAAAGATAGCTCACCAAAAAGAAAAAGCAAGAACAGAGCTATGAAAATAAGAAAAGGCCATGACAAGAAACTTTCAGATCTTAAGCCTTCTGTTTTGATTTTCATTTTTCTGCCAATAATAATCTATGTGCAAATTTTTCTTATGTCATAGATCATAGCAAGTCAAACAGTCCAATCTTGGCTTGACTATTTTTAAATTTCCGTTGTAGAATTTAGAGAATGAAAGTTTGTTGGACTGTTTAATCCCAACAAACAGTAGAATAGGTAGAGGAATATCTGAACTCAACTGTTTAATCTGAGTTCAGGGAGAAATAAGGAGTAGAAGTAGATTATATTTACTGCTTTCAAAAGAATAAAATGTTGTGTTAAGAGTTTGCCAATCCAAGTGCACTCTGATGAAGAAAAAATGCTAGATCAGTAGGATTGGGGTAGGTAGAAGCTGTATTGATGAGATTCATCTCTCTTTCATAACTGACATGATTTTTGTCCAAAAAGGAAAGCGAGAGCATGTGATGGGTCAGACACCAGTCAACATCCCAGTGAAATCAAGTCTGAATTCTTGATACCTTCAAGAAGGCACCATCCCCAAGTGGAGCCACTGTTAGCCACCTATATTTTTCAATCATATCAGCTGGTGGCTAAATTTTCTTTGCAGCCTTCAAGAAACAAATTCAGGCCTAAAATTGTTGGTACTTGAAGTCTGTTGGTAAGGTTCTAAACTACTGGTTGGTTCTACATACTCTCCATCCTCTCTGCCTCTGATGTTCCATGAAAATCCTAATCAAATATTGCTGCATCCTCCCCCTTTTTCCTCTCCCCTTCTTCCACCTTTCCTTCGTTTCTTCAATTCCCCTTTCACCCATAAAAAACCCCATCAAGACCTTTTATATTCCTTATTCCTCCTTTAATCTTCTTTCCTAAGGTTAAAAACCCACTTTTTGACCTATCGGAACCTTTCCCCTCTTGCAAAAAGTCATTAAAAAACCATAGAAAAACATACATTTTCTATGCGTTGGGCTTTAGCCCCTCAGGCTAAGCCCCCGCTTTCTCTCCATCCATATGTTCCCCCGCCAGAACCGTGTGCTAAAGTCCGCAGGGCGCTTAACCCTCAGAAACAATTTATCACCCGACAACATTGAAAACCTTTGTAAAAAGTAAAGTCGGGTTTATTTTATTTTTCCACCCAAGAAAATCGTATTAAAACTCGGCCGTCGATCTGTCCCTCGGATCGACGGTGCAGAGTGTACCTCCCACCTGGTGGACCCCCCCCCTTTCGCCGCGCTGTTTTCCATAACCACCGGTTTTGTGCCTGCACCACCTTTCGTCCGGAAGCAGTTTTAGAACGTCGGCCAGCGATTCCACATGCTAGCCGACACGTGTTCTCCACCTCACCCCAAAAACCGCCGTTCCATGTCCATCTCCCGCGCGTTAAACCTCGTCCTATGGCTGTGCAGCGGGATTCATCCCCACCGTCGGATCTGGGCCCTCCCATCCGACGGTCCCCGATCACCTTTTCCGCTCACCCTTTAATGAACTCGCCCGCCCGTTAAATCTTCTTCGGTGCTTCCAAGAGCTGATCCCCACCGTCGATCTCCGCGGATCGACGGCTCTCGTTCGTTTCTCCCGATTCTGTTGTACAGTCCACCTTTTCCCGCTGACTGTTCAGTTTGCTCCCAACCGTTGATCGCGATGCGATCAACGGTCCCAATCTCTCCATTCTCCCGTACGCCCTCCGATGCAGTCTATCCATATAACGCAGGATTTCCTCATTTTTTCTTGTTTTTTGCAGGTTTTTAAGGTTTTTCTTCGTATTCTATGAAAATCTAAGGGATGAGGGTGACGACTCCAGTCCTCCCGATTTGCCCAGGGAATCGATCATACGAAGAAGAACAAAGATATCTACAAAGTTTCATGAGCTTTGGGCGCCGCACGTCCCTGTAAAGCTTGAAGAATGCCGCCAATATCAGAGCAGAGAAAGAGTATCGGATTGAAGATAGAATGAACCAGAGCAGTGGTTTTGTGAGAAGGTTGGCGGGGATTACGGCTAAGACGGTTATCAAAATCCTAATCCCCGGCTCAGAACACGGATTAAAGAAAAACCTAAAAGTGTTCAGCAGACAGATCGCCTCCACCGCCATACTTTGAGGCGAATTGATTCCTCAACCACCACAGTGCCACCTATTGCCTCAGAACGCTCAATCAGAGGATGAATTTATTGAACAAGATCAGATATTATGCCTCGGAACAACCAAAGAAGTTATTACTGCACCAGATTTAAATGAAAGAATATTTGCAGAGTAACCCTAACAGTACGCAGAGCCTCAAAGGTCAACACAAGCTCCCTTCGAGCTTACTTCATCAGTGTAAACACATTAATGCAATGTAACACCTGTAGAATTTCTTCATCGAGCCTCACGGGGTCAGGAAGACATTAATTCTGCATTGATTGTATTTGAGATCTTTTTATTAGATCTCACCTCCTCATCCTTCTATAAATACTCCAGAAGAAGATGAGTGAGGGGTTGGATTAGTTGGTTGTCAATGTAATTGCTGAAGTGTTGTAGTTGTTTCTGAGTGGAAAAATCTTGACTGTAAATAGTGGTTTCATAGGCTCTTGGAGCTCTGCTTGTAACAGATAGGTTAGATTGTGAAAAGAGATGGATTAAAACATTGGATTTGAAGATTGTAACCGGTTTGAAGCAATCAATACAAGCTGATATATGGGATCCTGGTCTATGCTGATGGTGATGTTATTCTCACTGTAACTTGTCATTTTATTTCAGTTTTTAATTTGTTTCATTTTCCACTGTAAAGAACAGTTTAAACAGTGTTAGAGTTTGTTGTATATCAGTGACCTTCTCTGGCTGAAAAATCTTTATCCCAATGTTTTCTTCTAATTGTGTTATTTAGAAATGATTTAATTCGGTCTAAGCACGGAGATGCTGGCGTTCCCTCATCTTTTCGTCACTGCTGAATGTTCTTTTTAAATTTTACTTTCATATATGTTGTGTAAGGAATGAATTGAGGAAATCAAAGGTTAGCCCTGAGTCCCTTTCTTGTTTGCTCAACTATTTGTCTGTTTCCCTTAGGATGTGTCAAAAGCTGACTAGTTTCAAAGTACTTATCAGATCTTGGGCCATTCTGTGTTATCTTGGTGATTGTCTTGAAAAGTAACTAAGTAAAGGAGAACTAAGATGAGGAGAAAGGTGAGCCCTGCCCACTAGTTTCTGCTCCAAAGGTTGCCTTTCAAGTTTCCCTTTGTTTTTAATCTGTTTTCTAGAGGAAGTATATCAAAGGCTGGATAGTTTCAAAGTACTTACCAGATCCTAGGTTGTTTCTATGTTTTCTTAAGTGCCTGGTCAAAGGCTGGCTAGTTTCAAAGTACTTACCAGATCCTGGGGTGCTCTTTGTTCTGCATCTGTTGATTCCCTTTCTTATTGTATCACCCCATTCCATAAATCAAACTTCAAAGAGATCCTTAGGCCTAGATGACTTGCCCCATAGATTACTCTTGAACCTGGATGTTTCAATTAAATTCCCTTATGACTCCATAGCCCAATGGATTGAAAACTTGCCATCATCTTTCTTTAGAATCAAAGTTTATTTTGTTCACTTGCAACTTCTCACCTTTGAACCTATTTGCATATAGATCTTTCCGTCTTAGACAGCAACTATGTTCAAACCATCTGAGAAAACCAAACAAAACCCTTGGCCTTCATAACTAGCCTAATATCATCACCCTAAACTTCAAAGACAATATCCATCTTTGTACATATTGGAGAGATCCCTCTCCGGATTCAGGAGGGCTAGATCCTAGAATCCCAAAGTTGGTTGAAATGATGTTAACTCTGTGATCGGACTTTGCCAATATTGCTTGTTACAGAGACCTAACAGGACCATCATCATTATTGGTGGCCACCTTCGCGTCGGTTAACATTTTTCATTATCGACTAATAATCAAACGATTTCTCACATGTTTGACGATAGCTCCTTCATTCACATGTTGAGAAATATGCAGTTTAAGTGAATCAGTGGTCAAGACCTTGGGGCAAAGGTTACATCATTAAAGTTGTGTTACCTTCCCCAAGTTGCAATATTGTTTATGGAGACAGCTTCTTCAGCTTGATCCTGTTATGATAGACACTTCCACATTGTTCTCATCGGTGGACAAATTCTTCATATCTCTATTCTAGAGAAATCATGTTGTTTAAGCTATTGAGCATGGGAATGCCTGACTCAAGGCAGATACTATATTTTCTGACATATGTTGTTGTTTCAGGTTTTCCTCAGTCTTTCAATCTCTTCATATCTACTACACACATTATAAAGTATTTCGGCCATCATCTTCATCTATGACCTCACACTTTAAGGAGCATCTGTTACAAGTCAAAATACCTCCTCATCAACTCAGAGGAGAAGATAAATATGGAAGGAATACAAAGACCTAAACTAAACCTATTTCTACCAAGGTAACGCCTCACTATAACAACACAAGAGCATTATAACGCACTTGATCAGTGAATAGACCGCATTAGTGGCTAGGGAAATGCTCTGTTTACACAAGAGGCCAGCGTTACCCGTGTTTTGAGTTTGGAACGGGAAAAAACTGTGAAGAATGATTTGAATTTCTAGCTTTTTCTCACAAGAGAGTCAGTACAAAAAGGAAACTACAAAGCACTAATATCTTATTGGGCCTTGCCATAAATGACTAAACTCTCAAGGAAGGAAAAAGCATGGAATTTGAGGAAAAATCTTGGTTTTTTCTATTCAAAACTGGTGGAAAGGGAAGGGCAATGATTGCTCTCTCCATCTCTTATAAAATGGAGTTGAAGGCTCTTGGTTCAAGGTTGAAGGATTGTAAAAGTTTTTGAATACTTGTGAAGTAGAGATTATTGTTGTAGTGTGAAGGTCAAGAGTCAAAGAGGTTCATTGAGAACTTGTTGACCAAGACATCACCACATTGAGAGATAGAGAGATTGGAAGGCTGAGGAGGGCTTGGTACAACCAATGGTCATAATCCTCCTTTTTATAAATCAATAGAACTGTATTTGTTTTTTCCATTCTATGCGTTGATATTGTCATTATTATTTGATTATTTACATAGCATGAGATGAATGTCTTAGATGTGCATTTTTTAAATGTTTATCATATATTGACTTAATTGATAGGAAATACATGTTATGGTAGAGATTACACGGGTGCTTTGATTGATTGCAGGGTTGAGATTTGGAGCTGGTGAAGAAGGATCTCTGCTTCGCTGTTCAGTGCTCTCCAAAAGACTCCAAGATCATTAAAGAGGTAATCTTCCATATTATTCCATCAAGTTGTTTTAAGTTAATATGAATATGTATGTGCCATCTTTGTGAACTATACAGCTAATATTACTATCTTCCTCGGGCACTGGAAAGCTCTGAGAGGGATATTCGATAACCAACAACCCAAGCATTTTACCCTATAGCAAGACTGAAGGTGGATGTGGCACAGAATGTAGGAGTTCCTACAGCACAACGCAGACAGAGACAGTCACCTAACCATTATACTAGATACATGGCTCTTATGAGCAAGTGTATCGTGACAGAGCCATCTTCTTTTGAAGAGGCAGTGCAAGAGCCCACATGGGTAGATGAAATTGTGGAGGAGTATGAATTAATTGTCAGAAACAGTGATTGGGAGATTGTTCCAAGGCCGGTGGGAAAATCAGTTGTAGGATCAAGATGGATCTACAAGGTAAAGAAAGCTACTGATGGGAGTGTCAAGAAGTATAAGGCAAGATTTGTTGCCTGGGGCTTCTCATAGATTGAGGGAATTGACTATGAAGAAACCTTTGCACCTGTCACATGGTATTCTTCCCTACGGACCATCCTTACTCTCTCAGTGTAGATGGGTTGGTGCATTCATCAGATGGATGTGAAGATTGTGTTCCTTAATGGGATCATTGAGGAAGAGGTGTACATTAAGCAGCCTGAAGGATTTGAGATCTTCAGCAGGGAGTTGCATGTGTGTAGGCTCAAAAGAGAGTTGTATGGGCTGAAACAAGCACCCCGTGCTTGGTACACTCGGATCCACAACTATTTCACTGGACTTGGCTTCACCAAGAGTGAGGCGGATGTAAACCTGTACCATATTGTGGTGGAGGGTAAGATTTTAATCATTGTACTTTATGTTGATGATTTAATACTAATAGGTGATGAGCAGTTGATACACTCATGCAAGTCAGACCTTGCAAAGGATTTTGAGATGAAGGATTTGGGCCTCCTTCATTATTTCCTTGGATTGTAAATAACAGCAGGAAGGTGAACTATTTGTGTCTCAAGGAAAGTATGCCTGGGAGATACTGGAGAAGTTCGACATGCAAGGCTGCAAGCCTATCGACACTCCTCTTCCAGGAAATTGGAAGAAAGAGGATGCTACATCGGCAAAGGTAGTGGATGCCACTTTTTATAGACAGTTGGTGGGTTCGCTCATGTATTTAGTTAATACAAGACCGGGCATATGCTATGCGGTGAACCAACTTTCACAAGCGATGGTTAAGCCTACCAAGCTCTTTTGGAAGGCAGGCAAGCATGTCTTGAGATATCTCAGGGGCACATCTGAGTATGGTTTATGGTACAAAAAGAAGGATGAGGTGAAGTTGCATGGCTTCACGGATGCAAATTGGGCAGGAAGCCCAACAAATAGAAAGAGAACATCAGGAGGGATTTTCAGTATCTGATCTATGGAATTTTCTTGGTACAGTAGGAAACAAAGATCCATGGCACTTAGTTCAGTGGAAGCGAAATACATGGTAGCAAGCCAAGCTACATGTGAGGCTATATGGATGAGAAAGATCCTGGTTGGTTTGTTTGGTTCACATTTAGATCCAACAGTGATACATTGTGATAATCAGATTTGCATTAAACTCTCAGTTAATCCTGTGTTTCATGATAGATCTAAAAATATTGATATCTGGTATCATCATATTAGATATTGTGTGTAGCGAAAGTTCATGTTGCTTTAGTACATTCCTACGGAGGATCAAGATGCATATATTCTGACGAAGGCGCTCACCAAGAGAAAATTCGAGTACCATAGAGGCAAGATCGAGGTGAAAGATCATCCCTATCTTGTTGAGAGGGTGTGTTGAGATTCAACAAGATGATGAGCTTAGTGAAAAGAGTCGCCTTCACTAAGTGCGCCTGCAGGCTATTTTTGGCGCAAGTCTATTTTTAGACATGATGATCATATTTCAGAAGTTGTAGGATGCTATTTGTGTATGGTTAGTAAAGTTGGAAAAATAGATGAAACTCTATTTTTAGAATATTGGGCGAATTCTATTTATAGATCGCTGATCTAAAAATAGATGCATGTCGATTATTATTATCTCTTAATAATAATAATACACTAAACAACAACTTATTCTCTTGGAGCACTTTGTTTCAGTGCACAAATGTGGCACATCAGTGGACTAAGGGAATTACGCAATTCCCAAGGGTTTACTAGAGCTAATGCATGGAGGACTCAGTTAGCACTCAAGTGGCGTAGTTATGACACAGTTGGAAGAGTAGTTGATGGAGTTGTATTTAGTTTAACTCAGTTAGACTCAGTTGAGCTAGTTGTATCTAGTCTAACTAAATGATACACTAGTGAGAGTGGAGTGAATTAATTAGATAATTAATTCACAAATAATAATTCATTAATAAACTGAACAATACATCAGTTAACTACAGTGCATGGAAGTTTCAGTGGAGACCCAGTGAACAGATAGCTGAAAGGGAAAGCGAGACTATCTATTGTGACTATAGTGATGCATTGATTGCATCACACACACAGTGGAGATGCCAATGAGGATTGCACAGTGCAAGCAAGGGTAATTCGAATTCATTCAGATCTATTCTTCAGCAGGGATTGTGCAGTGGAGGCAGCCTAGCAGGAGGCAGAGATCGGTGCATGTATTTGCAAGATTGGTCCTGATTAGTATGTGACGATTGTACTATACTGAGAGCTTGATAAGATTTGTATGAGGATTGTCATATGATCTCCATGATGCATAATATATAGTTGGGGTTTTTAGCTTCAAGCTTTCCGAGTTAAAAACTTTTTTATGTGCGGTTGTTTTTATTTATGCTTTACATGTGTGTGCAATTAAATTATCCACAAAATATTAACAAGTGGAATTGATTCAGTATCTTGCATAAATTTAAATAGTTTGAGATTGGGTGGATCAAGGACATATGCATGCTTAGTGCATATAATTTCTACATAGGATAGCCTATGTTGTTGTTGCGACACCCAAAATATACATTTACCCAACCAATCGTTCCTCTTTCTTCTTTATATTTGATTGCATAACAAATGCAATCTTCAGTCTTGAAGAACAATTATTCACTGTATGATCACCCTCGCATAAATAACACTTAAAAAGTTTATTTTCATTCGGTTTACCACCTCCCTTTGCCTCATCTTACTTTGAATTTTTTTTTATTTGATTTATGAGACTTATTGTTATTTTCTTTAGTTTGTTCGTCATAATGGTATACCAAGCTAGAAATTGTAGAAAATACCTCCTCAAGAAATTGATATTTTTTCCCTTCACTTGATTGTGTGTCAAAGATTTCAATCCAATAATGAAGATAAAAACCTTGTATTTCTCCACAATGTATGTTAACTCCAATATCCAACTCGTAAATTTCCGTTGAAAAGGTTACAGACATCCAATTTTCTTGATGCACTTAATATTCATTTGTGCATCCCACATTTCATCTTGTGGGTTGAAATGAGCCAAAAGCACTTCCTTCATTTCTTCCCCAGTATACATGTCCTCAGGCGCATCACCGTGGAAATTTGATCCACTCTCTGTCTCCACAACATCTTGGAATATTTCATAAGAAATTTTGCAACAACCTTCATGTTGGCCTCTTCTAATGTAACATTCACATTTAAGGTATTTATCCATATCCCACAAAACGTTTCCAAGTCTTTCCGTGCTTCTCATTCCATCATATGAGTCTAGTTCTTTAATCTTGATGTGTGAAGCTCTGCCAATCGATCCTTTCCCCAATAATTTCTTTAAAATCACAATCTCATTCAGAGCTTCAGAAATTATCATCTACAATTATGTGATATCTTAAATCCCTTGATCATTTACATCTTCAAGTCCTTTAACATCATTCACGGTTTGATCATATCTCCATTCAAGATACTCATATCGCATCTTGAGGTCTACATGGCTCTCTCCTTGCTCGATGAACTTCTCCCTAAGTTTAACATTCTCTACCTAAAATGAATTTATCTTTGTATTCAAATCATCCATTTGATCTAACATCTTGTCCATGAAAACTGCCTCAGCTTTCATGTTGGGTTCACCAGTTACTTGCTGTTCATATCCATTGTTTGCCATCAGTTTTCTTTTAGAAAAAGTTATGACCATACATTATCCTTTGTTCAACTCGACCCTAACTTTTCTTCCTTTCCCTTGCCAAAATTTCCCTATGTCTCTCACAGTGTGACCATTTTTTATTTGATACCAACTGTCATGGCCTCACACTACAACACTTCATTCACCATGGGTGTTGTGTGGCACTAGACGAATTTCACATTTATAATTACTCTTTTCCAGACTACACCTACTAACAACACTTAGATTATTTTACGTTCAAGTTTCTTTCTTAAATTTTATATGCAACATAAAAACATTAACTTCAATTTACATCAATGTCAAATAACCATAAAGGGGAGGGTAAACTACCAATAGTTCACCCAAAATATAAAATCAAACTTCTACAAATTTTTGACAAAGTTACAATTTTACAATGTTGTGGTAGTTGCCTGGTTGCACCAACAGCTCATCCACCTATTTTACCCAAGTCGTGTAGCCTATCATTACCCTAGAAAAAATTATTCCTGTCGTGCAATTGTTGTGATTGAAACTCAGCCTGTCGTTACTCCAGCTCAACCTCTGCACATCGTGTAACTTCCATGAATGCAATCGGATCTATCGTTAATCCCACTCAACCTCTTCTCTTCGTGCAGTCGTCGCAACCGCAACTTCACCTATCATTACTCCCACTAAACCTCTACCCGTCATGCAACCGTCACAACTACAACTCGACCTATCATGAATCCAACTCGGCCTCTGCTTGAATTATTGTGTCCAACTTAGAAACCCAGATTTCTACCTAAAGAAATGAAAACTCAGCTCATTTGGTCTTTAGGCTTGCTGGGCGAGCCTCACCCTTTCCGTGGCCTTCAATATGCCTTTCACCTGCCCTAAGTTTGAGTTTTTTTTCTGCAATTTGTTCTTGTTCTCCATTATTTTCTTGTTTGAATCTGCAATTGATTCCTTGAATGAATGAACTTCATTCTATGTATACGCTCTCCACTTCATAATTGACACCCCTTCATCATTTGAGAATACCTAACAAAGTTTTGAACACCCCTAACCAACCTACCATCTTGTATGTGGACGCACTGAATGACCTATCACTATGCGATGAATACCACTTCCATGGATGGGAGAGCACTAGGCCGACCAACTAGTGGGAAGTCAGGCTCACGCTACCTCCTCCACTCATCGTCGGTCACTTATTTCTCCAACATCGCTCTCCTTGATTGTACGCACACCATGTCATTTCCACTATGTGCTCTTTCCTAGTTTTCCCATGGTGTATGCGCACCCATAGTGTAGCCGCTACAACTTGGAAGGTGGGTCCACCACTTGAGTCACCACTACAAGTTTTACACCAATTTTTGGTCATCTAACCTATTACTATTAGATGGACCAAAGTACACCATGTAAGACCAATTTTACCCTAAGTAAAATTTCTTTCACTATGAAAAATAACGTAGTAATCCATATTTATTAAGTTGTTTATGGTATAAACAGGAAACCCCATGAGGAAATATTGAATAAATCCACATTTGTTTGATTTTCCTCAAGGAATAATTAGTTAAACAATAGTTTAATTAATATTCCTGGTCATATTTAACCCAAAACAGGAAAATTAATTAGATAAATCATTATTTATATTATTATTTTCGAGGAATAATTATTTAAACCTTATTTATATAATATTCCTTATTAAATTTGACTAAATCATTTATAAATAGTTGAATAAATAATTATTTATTTAATTATTACTCAACCACATCCTTAAAGTAATAAATAAATCATTTATTTATTTATTATTTACAAAAAGGGATTTGACCGAATTCAATTTCCTTTTCCTTCCAACAAAGATAATAAAATATTCCATAAAAATTGGATCTAGATTTGGTTAATAATATTTTAATTATACACCAATATCTAGACTAACTCAATATTTTTTTTATAAATAGAAGGGCTTTTCCATTCATTCAATACCTTTTTTTGCCTAAATATCACTCCGGATCTATACTTTTTGTCTGAATTTGATCCTACATCATTGTCATATTTTGCTACCATTTTTCTTGTGAGCTCCCTTTGAGTTCCATTTTTTTGTCTCAGTTTTCTACACCATCAAGAGAGAGAGATATTATATATGAAGTGTTGAGGACATACAAGAACCCATCCCATTGAGGGGGTTTGGTAACATCGTTCTATGTTCCCTTCCCAGGTGTCAAAAATACAAAAAATTCCTTAAAAAATATTATTGTCTTGTCTATTGGATGCATGGAGCAAATCATACTTTTATTTACTGCTTAATGTATTTTACTGCATAAATCTAGATTTTGTAGCATTTATATTGGTCAACTAACTGCAGATCAAAAGAAATTGGCGGTCATCGTTGATGTTAGGGTTGTTTGTTATGCACAACTAAAGTGATATTTTTTCATACACTTGCGATTAGAATTCATCCTAACAATTGGAGACTCCACAAGGGTTTACGATTAAGGCCTGTGTCATTTTTCAAATCCCTGCATGACCAGTTGCTTCAAACCCTAGGATTTTTCTTCATCTTCTTTTCTTTCTTTTCTTGATGTTGTTTTTAACCTATAAAGCCATAAAACAATAAAAATTATAACTTCCATGTGTTTCCGGACCTGTTGCGCAGGTGGTGGGTATCAACCGCAGTTGAGACAAAATTTTCTTTCTGAAACCTACTTTCGAGAGTGCCGAAAGTGCAGGTCGCACTTTTTCGGCCAAAACCTGCAATCTGGACCTTCAGGGTGCAGAAAACAGCCCCAAACCTGCGACCTGTGTAGAAATCAAGTCAAGAACTACGACCTGAATTTTTTGTAGGAATTTTTCTGAGATTATTCTAGGGTTTTCTGGGCCTCTGTTCAGGGTTGTTTGACCTCCATATCTTCCTGTTTTGGACCTTGACTTGCTCTATTTTACTCATTGGAGTGGGGAACCTAGCCCCCTAAGGCTTCAGTACCCTTCAACCTTTATAGGAGTATTATAGCTGAAGTTGGTTTTCTAAAATTTCAGTGTGTTTAACCATTTTTCAGATCTGATCCCTTACCTTCAGATCCATTTCAGATTCATTATTCATCCATCCAAAAAACCTCTTTTCAATTTTTTTGGGTCTTCCTCTAGGGTCCACTCCATTTCCCTCCAGGTTGTAGCCTTTAGCCACCTCATTTGCAGCATTTTTCCCTCTGGTTTTTTGCTATTGTCTACACCTACTTCCAGCAGATCTGACCTTTAGATCATTGTCCGTCCTGAATTTAGATCCATTGGCTATTTTGGTGTTTTTTGACTAGAGTTTTTCCCACCCAAAGACTAGTTGTTGAGAGGTCCACCTCCTTGAGTTTAGATTAATGCATAATTAGCTGTTTATTTTCTCTTATTTTAGTTTCATTTACTATTATCTGCAGATTTATTTACAGTTATACAACACACTTTTTCTTTTTTCTCTACAAATTTCTAGGTTTAAAAATTAAAATTAACACACTTAACACACACACCCGAAGTCAAGAAGTGCCTGGTTACCACAGCTAGGCAAAGAATTTAACATTGTAATCAATTGATCCTACACCTCTCTGCCCTTGTTTCGACATTGTAATCATTTGATCCTGCACCTCCTTGCCCTTTTTGGTCTATCTTATTTTTGTGATCCGTGTGTGTTCTTTCACCATTGCGCCCCCAAGGCGTTTATCTCGGAGACTTCTTGGCCTTCATCCTCAGTTTTCGTTAGGAAGACTTACTCCTCCGCGTAGGATCTGAATTAGTCCTCAATTGAGTCCTCATTCCGACTCCTCTTTTGGTTCATTGGGTTCCCCTTTAGGTTCCATTCTCGGTTCTTCCCCCGTCACCTTCACCATGTCTGGTTCAAGACCTAAAGTTGGTGGTAGCCCTACCCTAATGCTGGGAATAATAGTAGTGGGACCGTAATAGGAACTATCTCGGCTGCTCCCTTGCTCCCCTATATGGCAGACCTCAGTATTCTTGATTTTAACCATTTGATCAATGACCACATACGCCATGACATTGGTTGGCCTACTATGCCAACCAAGCTCCCTTCTGACATCCCCAATTTTGAAGGCCTTGCTAGAGAAGATCCTACAAATCATGTTCAATCTTTCCACATGTGGTGTTCTTCTAACTCCATTACCGATGACTCTGTCTGTCTTCGATTGTTCCAATGTATGCTTACTAGCGAAGCTTCTAAGTGGTATGATGACTAGGCCTCCTCCTCTCATACCACCTTTGCAACTCTTTCCCAGGCTTTTCTGTCTTATTTCCAGCTTCCCCTTCGTTATGCCACTAGTACCAAACTTTTGACCTCTTTTCGTCAATCGTCTGCAACCTGCATATCCAATCATGTCCAGGAATGGCAGAGAAGGAAGATTCTATGTTGAGCCCCTACCTTTGAAGACCATGTCTACATGGACAGGTTCCTTAGATCCCTTTTTCCTTCTATCAGCAAATATGTCGCATCACATTTCCCTCAAACTAAAGAAGCTACTCTCCAGATTGCGTTAAAATATGACCTGATCTATGCTCTTTCTATATATTTTTACACTGTCTTAGATGATCTCCCTAGACCCGATGGTGCTAATGCACTAGGGGAATCCCATGATGTTGATGGTATCATTGGAGCCCTTTCTCATCCATACATCATCCTCCCATGGGTTATGGTTTCCATGAGGGAGGGGCCAACTCCTCCAACACTTTTCCCCCACCCGGTAGCATGTATCCAGGATATGACATGCCTCCTACTTTTGTGTAACCCACTTAGCCCAAGATAATGGGAATATTCAATTTTTCTTTGTTTTTTTTTTTTTTTCCATGTTAATGAATAAAATGTGAAGGAGGACATGTAAAACTCCTAAAAACATCAAAATAAATCAATGCCTAATGTAAACAAGGCTAAATCTGGGCCATTTTATGAAACACACTTGAGTGTGAAAGAGGTTGATCAGTTGACCAAGTCAACCATGACCATATCTACAGTGCAGTCTAGATGCATTGAACCTCCTTGAGGCACAACGCAGTTCTAGATGGAGGCTCTACATGTGAAAGGAGCTAAATTGATGAAGTGGTTTAGGGTTTGACAAGACTCCTAACTTATAAAAGGAAGAGGAGGGCAACATGAAGATGTTGTTGAAGATATTATTTCAGATGTATTTGTCTTCTTAGACATTTCTCATTCTCTAGCTATTTAGATGAGAATAGTGCTGCTTAGGACTTGGGTGTTCTTGGTCGGGAATCCCACCTCCTTCCTGGAGCAGCTCTTGGAGGATTTTTTCTTGTATTGTCCACTATTAGGCTTGGGAAAAGCTTCACCTTACACCTACAGCACTGATCCTGTTGAGGGTTGGGTTGTCCTTGTGAGTTGCAACAAGTGGGAGATAAATATTCTCAGATCTATGCATATCTAGCCTCTCTTTTCACTGGGAAAGTCTGCTATCCCATTGGCAAGAGTGCCCTAGATCATTGGAGCTTTATATCTAGACCTTGGCATCAGGCCAAATCATTCTCAAAGCCTACATCATAGTTTCTATCCATGAATTGCATTATTTGCAAGTTTGTAGTTGCAGGGTGTTTTGTATGCATTTTGGAGGAGAGATCTCTGGTGTTAGGATTCTTCCTCTCATTGTGGTGATCCATGGATTAGACATCCAATCCATGTTTTTTTCAGATATGATCTAATATTCTATTATATGATTGATCAATTTCTGAATATTTCTGCAGAACTGCAACTCTAGATCTCAGATCTACTCTTTGTGCTTCATGTTTTGCACAAAACCAGAAGGGGAATGTATATATGAGCTCTTATTTTACACAGATCTGAATTAGATATATATTTTTATGTACATATATACTCTAGATCTGAGTTTTAATAAATTTCTACTTCATCCCTTTAAAATAACGCTGCCAAGTTTATGCAAAGTTTTCTTGTGGTTGTAGCACCTCATTTTTTAGGATTTTTCCTGTATAGTCTTCTAATTTCTCTTGTACAATGTATGGGCTATAATGTAAATATGATTTTCTATTATACACTTGATATTTTAACCTCCATATAAATCTACTACTTTTCTTTAGTGGAACTACATTATTCATGAAGCAGATTATGCATATTACTGCAGTCCCTTCTTTGGGTAGTGTTCAAGCCTTCCTAGGTGTGGGAGATTTATTTAACCCACCTAGAGAGATTTTTTTATGATATCCTCTTAGATTTAGGTCTTACATAATTATATCTAATGGATACAAGGGTTGATTTCAAGATCTGTAATAGCCATTCCTAAAAAATTCGTTTTTCAGGCATGCCTTGCTAGTAGTCCCAATTTTGGGATATTACAGTGGTATCAAAGCAAATTTCTTGGCTCAGAGTGTGAGCTTCAAGAATTATGGAGTCTTATCATGGGGAGGAGGAGATCTGCAAGAGAAACTAGAGAAAACCCTTATTTTCTAGAGAAAAGAGGTTCACAAAACTTCTATCTCAAGCTCTGCAAGGTATCAGAAAAGATATCAAAGAAATGAGGAGGGAAAAGTAGGAATATCCCTCAAAAATATCTACAAGATCTATACATGAGGAAGGTTATAAGTCCTCATCTCATGGATATGAGCACTCATTCATATCACCAAATCTACAATGTTCTATTAGCAACTTCTTCATGAAGAGGAAGGGAGGAGATGTGCCAAAGAGAGAGAATTACTTGAACTTCCAAGGGTCTTGCAAGATCAAGGAAGAAAAGCCTGAGGATATCAACGCAGTCAAGACAAGGGCACATCTAGATCCTCATAGAGAGGAGGAAGGGGCAATGGCTCCAAGGAATGGAACTCTTGCACTCTTGCAAGAAGTTCCAAATAATCTCACATATGGAGATTGTGGCACAATCCATGTGCAGCATGTGCCATCACCATCTAATGGTGAGATCTTGAAGATAGAAGAAGAAAATGAGGAGGGAAAGCATCACATGATGAGGAGAATATAGCCCTCTCTATTTTAGAATTTAGATGCACAAAGAAGGCAAGAGGGGCTCTATAATGAAGACATGGAAAATTCAGTCCATACATCTATGAATCCTACTCTATGCCTTGATGTTTCTCTGTATGGAGGCATTCCACCAGGGAGACCCCCTGATTCGAAGGAAGCTAAAGTGTTCTCTCAACTATATGTAGTAGCAACATATTTTTCTAAAGAGGGAACGTTGAGAGGAGCTACTACAATGCTGAGAATCATTGATGAGGAGCCACGCAATTTCCTAAAATTGACTTTACTATCTTCCATCCATATGTCTGCGCTGGAAAGAAGAGATTCAGAAATATGTGTTGATATAAGCATGGTATCAAAAGGCCACTCCATAGCCTTGGAGAAGTAAAATATACTCTAATATATGATGAAAATTTCTGAATATAACAACAAGGTATTTCCATTCTTGTATGCAGGAGCAAAAATGTGGGAGTTTTGGAGGAGGAGAACCTTTCAAAAGAGGGATGACTCTCCTTAACTTCAATCTGGTCTTGAGAAATATCAGCTGCAAGAGGAGCAACAAAGAAATTTGGAAATACTCCAAAATGTGACTTTGACATCAAACATGTCAAGGAGGAGAGGCATCATATGACAGATACTTCATTTCAGACTTCAGCAACACTGTGAATGTTGGGAAGCCTAGATCCTTATTGGGAGTCCCGAGTCTTGATGGAATATTCCAAGAACCTCTTCACATGTAAGGTTCTTGATGAGAAAATGATATATAGGAGGTATAGAGTAGTTAATGGAGTCATTTATTTCTATGATCAGATCTACTTATCTAAAAACTCCAAACTCAAGGACAAACTACTTTATGCAATCTATGAAATCTTGATTTCTAAACCCACTAGCTTCATTAAAACATGCCATACTATATTGGAGGGATTCATGTGGGAAGATCTCAATACGGATATGCACTCTCATATGAGGATGTTCATGTATCATTTGCTGGTTGAGGAGGAACACAACTCTTGGAAAAAGACATCCTCAACTCTTCCTTGTTCATTGAGTGTGAGAAGGAACTCATCCACGAGTTACTTCACTAAAGAAAAACAAGTATATGGAGGAACTTGTATCTCTGAATATTCTGATGGATTTAATATATGCTTGTATTTCTCTAACACTCATGTGCAGGGCTTTGCTCCAAGAGGGAGCATAATTTCTGATGAGCTTCATAGGCCACTTGGGGCTATGAACAATGGTGATTGTGGCCATTCCTTGAAGGGTCTTGAAGAGATGTTATACTCTTCATGGTGTAGTTCCTTTGCACCAAATATCATGCACTTTCTCCAAGCATGCAAGAAGGATGGGGCAGCAAAAAAATATTGGGGAGAACACTTTTCATATCATATTCCAAGGCAGTTAGGAGTAAAACTATGCTAGTTGCACTTGAGGGACCATTGTCCTTCTCCATTATTGCATATGGCAACTAGCATGACTCTAATTCTGATTCCATATGCTAAAATGGTTCTTGAATTTGTTTGGAACATGGATGGAGGGGAGACACATTGGTTGGATGTGTCCTTGGGGAAAGGAGTTTCCCCCACTTTTTTCACTACATGATTCAAGGGGAGCATGGGATATTATATGGCCACTATGATAGACCACTTGTTTCTTTGAAAAGTGATCCATGTGACTATTTGGGACATGCCTCTCATGAGTGTTGGGGAGGATTTTTTCTATGGAGTTCCAAGCTAGGAGGTGATCCACTTTATTTGGATGATAGCATGGAGATGGGAGTCTTTCATGGATGATGAAATTCCCCATGATTGTCATCACTTCTGTCTTGAGGAGGCCATGGATCGGTAAGAATGTTTCCACATAGAACTTCCATTCTTTCATGAGGAAGGCCATTGGGTTTATTCACGAAAGGCCAAATTGCACACTTGGGAGGAACCATTGGGAGATGAAAATTTTGCAGAAATTCTGAAGCAATGGTGGGAATTATTGGATTAGGAGGCCACAAGAGAAGGAGGGGAGATCCTACAACACTCACCTTATTAGTTTCTTGAGGACAAGCAACATTTTGGAGGGGAGGACTATAATATTCCCACTTATCCCAAGCTAATGGGAATATTCAATTTTTCTTTGTCTTGTTTTAATTTTCATGTTAATGAATAAAATGTGAAGGAGGTCATGTAAAACTCCTAAAAACATCAAAACAAATCAATGACCAATGTAAACAAGGCTAAATCTGGGCCATTTTATAAAACACACTTGAGTGTGAAAGAGGTTGATCACTTGACCAAGTCAACCATGACCATATCTACAGCGCAGTCTAGATGGATTGAACCTCCTTGAGGCACAACACAATTCTAGATGGAGGCTCTACATGTGAAAGGAGCTAAATTGATGAAGTGGTTTAGGGTTTGACAAGACTCCTAACTTATAAAAGGAAGAGGAGGGCAACATGAAGAGGTTGTTGAAGATATTATTTCAAAAGTATTTTTCTACTTAGACATTTCTCATTCTCTAGCTGTTTAGCTAAGAATAGTGTTGCTTAGCACTTGGGTGTTCCTAGTCGGGAACCCCACCTCCTTCCTAGAGCAGCTCTTGGAGGAGTTTTTCTTATCTTGTCCACTATCAGTCTTGGGCCAAGCTTCACCTTATAGCTACAATGTTGATCCTGTTGAGGGTTGGGTTGTCCTTGTGAGTTGCAGCAAGTGGGAGATAGATCTTCTCAGATCTATGCATATCTAGCCTCTCTTTTCACTGGGAAAGTCTGCTATCCCATTGGAAAGGGTGCCATAGATCATTGGAGCTTCAGATCCAGACCTTGGCATCAAGCCAAATCATTCTCAGAGCCTACAGCATAGTTTCTATCCATGAACTGCGTTATTTGCAAGTTTTCAGTTGCAGGGTGTTTTGTCTGCATTTTGGAGGAGAGATCTCCGGTGTTAGTATTCTTCCTCTCATTGTGGTGATCCATGTATTGGCCATCCAATACATGTTTGTTTCAGATTTTATCTATTGTTCTATTATATGATTCGGGAATTTTTGAATATTTCTGCAGATCTGCAACTCTAGATCTCAGATCTAGTCTCTATGCTTCATGTTTTGCACAAAACCCCAAGGGGAATGTATATATGAGCTCTTCTTATACACATATATGAATTATATCTATATTTTTATGTACATATATGCTATATATTTGAGTGTTAATAAAATGCTTCTTCATCCCTTTAAAATAATTCTTTCAGGTTTATGCAGAGTTTTCTTGTGGTCGTAACACCTCATTTCTGAGGATTTTTCCTGTATAGTCTTCTACTTTCTCTTGTACAACGTATGGGCTGTAATGTAAATCTGATTTGCTGTTATACACCTGATATTTGATCCTCCATATCAGCCTACTACTTTTCTTCAGTGGAACTGCTTTATTCCTGAAGCAGATTGTGCATATTTCTACAGTCCCTTCTTTGGGTAGTTTTCAAGCCTTCCTAGGTGTGGAAGATCTATTTAACCCACCTAGAGAGATTTTTTTCTGATCTCCTCTTGGATTTAGGTATTAGATACTCATATATAAGGGATCCAAGGGCTGATTTAAAGAGATGTAGCAGCCATTCTTGAAAAATGGGTTTTTTAAGCATGCCTTGCTAGCAATCCCAATTTTGGGATATTACATTTTTCCCAACCTATTTACCACAATGTTCCCAAACCTGTTTACCAAAATGTTACCCAACATCCTTATTATCCATATCTGCAACCTGGTGCTCCAGCTCCTCCAACATTAGCACCCCCACTTCCCTTTCCTTCTCAACCCCCGCAACAGTAGCCGCCAGCCCCCCAGGGGCAGGTGTATGCACAGCAAGGCGCGAATAATCCTCCTACTTCCAAAAATAAGAGGAAAGGAACCCAAAATAAATCTTCCCCTAGTAATCCAAGACCTAATCCCAAAGGAAATGAACCTAACACTGCTAACCAGTAACAGGGCACTCAACCCAAATAGGACAGGCATGTTTGCATGAATAAGCCTTGTTCTTATTGTGGTGTTTATGGTAATTACACCCACGATTGTCCTCTTTTACCACAGATGCGTTAGATATGGGAGAATCAAGAAGTATCACTGGGAAAACAAGCCTCCCCTTCGGGTTCTCCCAATGATGCACCTATCCAGCCGGTTGTGTTTACCAATCCTTTCCCTCAGCAAGGGTTCGTGGCTACCCAACCACCTGAAGGTCAGGTGGCCCCTCAACCTCCTCCATCTGGTACCTCTGATTACGAGATTATCATGATGAACTATTACCAACCCATTACCGTTGACCTCAACCTTCAAACTCAGTCCTGTCAGTATAACAAGCCTCTCTCTATGTCTTCCCCAGATCCCCCTGTTAGCCACCTATAAAATTTGTCATATCAAATGGTGGCTAAATCATTTTTGAAGCCTTCAAGAAACAAGTTTTATTGCCAAATTGTTAATTATTGAAGTCTTATGAAGATGTCTTATTCTTGAGTTAATATTCACTATTGTTTCCCTCTCAATTCTAAAAAATCTGTTGTTTTCCTGAAGAAAATACTGCTGCAAAACTCCATTTTTCCCTTCATTTTTACCCCTCCTTTCACTCATTATTAACCATAATTTTTATCCCCTTTTTCCCCTCAAATTCCTCTATTTTACCTCATTTCCCTTCTTCCCTTCATTAAAACCCCTTTGATAAGGTTTAAAACTCCTTTTTTCCATATCGAAAGCTTTCAAAACCCTTAAAAATCCTTGAAAAAACATAAAAATGAGCCTTTTTTGTGCTAAGGCTTTAGTCCCCTTCGGCTAAACCCCAAAACCACTTCCCCACCATATACCCATGCCCAGGACCAAGAGTTAAAGTCTTGAAGCGCTTATCGCAATCAGAACTTTTGACGAGCGCATTTCTTTTGTTATTCAAAAATCCCCCGATGCGATTGGCTCTTTATATAAAACCCAACCCTTTGCTCCCTTTGTAAAACCATGAGCCCTGCAATCAAGCACTAAAAATATAAATAAACCCTCCTCGAAGCCAATTTCCCTTTGTATTTTATTAAAAGCCCTATTTTTTCATATTATAAAGAGTCTCGATGGTTCATTGGTTGGGCGAACCTCCACCGTTGATCTTAAACCAATCAACGATCTGTGGAATCTCGCATCGAAGATTTCATTGGGTGTGTTTAAATATTTTATTACCCCCTCCCGATTGGTGATCTTCCGATGGCTTCTCAGCTATTGATTTTCCCCACCGGGCCCAGATCCGATGGCCCACATTGCCCTTTTTCATAAGCCCATCCGTCCGCCTTTTGACCTCCGATTCATTCTCCACCATCGATTTGATCCTCAGATCAACGGTCTACGTTCAATCACATTGGTGCTCTTTTCCCTTTGCCCCCACCGATCACAATCTTCCGATTTCATCTGAGCTGTCCATACAATAACATCCGACGATCCAGATCGTTTCTCCCTTCCTTTTGTATTTCTCATACCCCGCTGTATAAAGTTTTAAACGAATATCTAGTGTTAATCTCTACAGAACGATGACCCTCATTGATCCATTCTCCACCCAGCCTGTGCCTCATATTTTATTCATTTGATCCAAATATTGGATGTAGAAAGTTCATCCATTTCATCCAACGGTCCAGATTCAACGCGATATGCCCAACTCCTTTGGGTCCTACCCTTCCCAGATCAAATCTCCACCGTTCATTCCCTAATCTGACGGTCCAGATAAAAACCGCTCAGATTCTACCCCACATCTTATCGCCCGAGCATCTATTCTCCAGGGCACTCTCTCCACGACCGTCCGATCTAAGTCCCTAGATCTAATGGCCGATGCGCAGTTTCGCGTGATTTTTAGCTCACAAGTTAATTCTCCAAAGTTACGCGATATGGTTGGTTTTAAAAGGCCACGTGTTGGCCAGTAACACATATCGCACTCAAAAAGCTAAAACTGCCTTTCCTCCATTTTGTCACGCGAAACCAGTTGTTTCTCCAGCCGAAACTACCTTTTCCATTCCCATTTCATTTTCCCGAAATGGATCTGTTGAGCCTTAGAATTGCCTTCTCTTTTACAAACCTTCACTTCATTTCATCATTATTTTATCACTTCATAAGCCTAAAATCAATGAAGAATGATTTGGATTGTTTAAAGGTTACATAAAATTGATTAACATATTGTATTTTCATGATTTTTTCTATTTTAACAATTTTCTGCAAAATAGCTACAGAATACAGGCATTCCGTAGCTGACCGCGCATTCCGTAGCTGATCCCGAATTCCGCAGCTGTTTTACAGTTTGAGTGGGTTCCAGGTGTCGTCTGAAGGAAAACCGCATATGGGCATACTCCACGTCATGTCTACATGGTTCGTTGCTCACCATGAAGGAAGAAACGAATTCTGTGTATGGTTTTGATACGTGGGAACATATTTAAGAAAGCAGACTTCTAGTAGGACTGTCTCAGTCCAGCTGTCTACAGCAAAAGTACGCAGCCTTCAATAAGAGTTTTAATTCAAATAAGAATGGGAAAGACAATAATCCTTCATTATCTCAAGTTCTGTTATGTAATTTTATTATAAATATGACTTGGGAGACCAAGCAACGGTGGTTAGATCTTAGTTAGATTTTGGCTTTTTCTGCCAACCGTGAATACTCTGTTTTAAGTATTTTTCTCCTTTAATGAAAAAGACATCGTTCTAGTGCAAGAGCTGAGTCAACTTTAATTGCATTTGCAAGCTAATTTAGCAGTAGAGGGCCCCTACTACCCGAGAGGCTCCGTTCAGATGATTTAGATAAGTAGCCTTAGCTTGATTTAGTTTTCAATTTCCAATTTCAATAGTTTTATTAGTTTCATGTTTTCATGTTCATTTACGTTACATATTACAGTTAGCCCTGTTCTAATGAATTCTTTCAAAATATCTGTAATGATGAATGGGAATTAACTGTGGTATTTTAGGAGTTTAATTGTGTTTTCATTTCAAACTATGTAATTTCATAGATTAATGGCATGTCAATTTCAATAGAATACTCTGGAGGTAGAATGCATGTGGTTCAATTCTGTTATTTCATTTTCAGTTTGATAATGACTTTCTTTAGTTTAGTTTTAATTCATTTTGTTTCAAGTAGATTAATGACATTCTAATTTAGTTGTAATCATTGTCCTTTAATATTGATAGATAGCGTTCTAGCTTGATGTTATCCATTGTATTTTAAGTAGTTCTAGTTGTCAAAATTAGTCTCTCGGCCTTCATTATTCACAACTTACTTTTGTTCTGAATTTTTATTAATATATCATCACATGAATAGAGGTTAGTAATATCAGTTTAAGGCTTTGATTATTCTGCAAATCTTTTACAAATTCACCAATAGCCTTTTTCCCAAACATTATTCTAGAAAATCTCTAAATTTCTGAATAAGGCTTAGTAGTGATAAGTCAAGTTGCGGAATAGAATAACTTCAGCATCATAGGATAATTTAGATTTTTGTAATATTGTGAGTTGATTGTTTATTTAGGAGAAAATTTCATTTACACTTAGCTTGTTCATTTTCTCAGGTCCATTTCAATTTCATGTTGTGAGTTTACAATAGAGTCATTATCAAGCTTTGTATTTGTTGGTTGCTAGTCATAGTTAGACTCTATTTTGTTTCATCATTTGCATTTATTTACCATCATAGTTTAGGCTTCACTCTGTTTTGACCAATAGTTTCCCTTTAGTTAGCACTTAGTTCTTTTCCTTTTCAAAATAAAACCATAAAACCAAAAACATCAGAAAACACTAAACACAACGAAGTAGGAAGAGGTTACTTAGGCACATATGGTGCACTTCACTTCAGCAGTTTACTAACCCTGGTTGACAATTAAATGAGCTCAATTTAGGAGACTAGATTGAGCACAAACAGGATCTCCATCGTTGATCTCTACAGATCAACAGCCCACATTCAATCTCACCTTTTTAATTGCCCTTTGCCCATCCTTCAAGGGACTTCATCGATCAACCTCTGTCATTGATCTCTGTGGCCGATCTAATCTGACGACCTAGAATCCTTTCGGAAACCCCAAATTTCTTTTTAAACTATTTCTTCCGCCAAAGGTTATTTACCCATTTCCTTTGTATTTTCTCTCGTTGCGTGATAAAATGGCCCTTCTACATATTTTTTTCCCGGTTGTTCTCTGCGGATCAATGGACCTGACTTAATCTCTCCAACATTTTTTCAAACCGCCTCCCATGTGACCTTATCAAGCAATCCTTGCCGTTGGATGCTTTCATCCAACGGTCGCGATCTAACCCCGGCCTCAAAAGCATTTTAAAGCCAAATATGCAGTATTTTTCTAATTTTTCTTGGTTTATGGAGGTTTTAAAGTTTTTTAATTATTTCAAAAAGAAAATTGAAGGTCGGGGATGATGATCCCCCAAGCCTTTATTCATCAAAGAATATCATTCCATAGAGTTCAACACCATGTTTCGTCCATGCCTCATGAGCACTAATGCCATTTTAAAACCCTCTGCGCACCTGCACATCAACAAGACACAACAAATTTAATCAATTAAAGAGTATCTGTGTGAAAGGATCCAACGACAGCAGAGATGAAGAACTGAAGTTTGTTTACATAGTTTTGAGGGATTATGGCCCAAATCGACTATCTAAAAGCCTAATCCACCCAATTAAACACAGTTTGAAGAACAGAAGACAAAATTTAGGCCTAATTAAGCCTAACACAAAATCAAATCAAATTAATAGTGTTTAAAGAAAATCAATAATATCTATCAGTCCGAGAAAGCCTCCACTGCCACATCAGAGGCTAATTGAATCCTCTCAGCTACCAAAAGCCACATGAAGCCTCAAAGCATTCAAAAGAGGCCATAGTTATTTCCATAACCGAAGATATTTGCATCAATACAGTCGAACAGTTAATTCAGCCAAAGGAACTTATTGTAAACTGTAAGTAGAGTTATTACAAAGATGAGAAAGAGTTCTAAAGTCAACAAACTCTGCTAAAAAGAACAAACACTTAATACAAACCCATTAATACAGAGGAAATATCTGTAATCCTCTCCATTGAGCCCCTCAAAGGCTGAGAAGCATTAAAATGTATTAATTGAGTTTATAGATCTTTTCTCTCGTCCCACCTCCTCATTTTCCTATAAAATATTCTTGAGGAGCACATTGTAAAGGGTTGGTTGCAGAACTTTGAAATATACTTGTGCTCAAAACTTTATACATGTAAATAGTGTTTAGAGGCTCTTGAAGCTCTGTTTGTGATCAAATAATTTAGGCTGAGAAGAGAAGATGATTGCTGAACTGAAACATTGGACTTGAAGAATGTAACTAGATTGACATCAATATACAAGCTTATTCTTGGGATCCTGGTCTATATCACTGGTGAAATGCTTCTTTCTGTGTTATTTTTTTTCTTTCATGTATGCCATTTTGTCCACTTATTCTCTGATAAAGAAAAACAAGCATAGATTTAGGATTTACTGTTTACAGTACCCTTCTCTGGCTGATAAGCTTTATCTCAATGTTTTTCTCCAAGTTGTGTGTTTAAGAATGACTTAAGTTAAGTGTAAACATTATCAAGGAATGTTGGTTTTCCCCTGTCTTGATGTGCAAAGCTTGAGAGGAAGTTCTTGAATGTTATTTTCATTATGTACTCAGTAGAGTTAGACTAGGAAAGTTTATGGTTTGCCCTGTCTTCTAGTTCTTTCTTCAAAGGTAATTCTGAATGTTTCCCTAAGAGTATGTTGAAATCAGTTTAGATTTAAAAGTATCTTATCTGATCTTAGGCTACACTTTGTTTTCTTATCTGTTTTCATCCCTTCTGAAAGTAATTATGTGGATTACTAGATTGTTTGTCTGATAAGTTAGCTTTAATACAAGCTTGTCCAAAGAAGTCTATGGTTAGCCCTGCCCTTTGGTTGGTTTTAAACATTTACTTAAAAAGGCTTTTATTGTTTGGAAATACTGATAAATCCTAGTTGAAATTATTGTATTTTTCCACCCTTTCAACACTTTTATTGTTCCATTCCATCATTTTATCTAAGAGATCTTGTGATATAGATGACTTGCCCCTTGGACCACTCTTGAAATTGTTGCACAATTAAACCCTTTTATGACTCCATAGCCCAATGGACTAAAAACTAGCATCATATCTATCCTATCAGCCAAAGCTTGTCCTGATTGCTTGCAACTTCACACCTTTGAAACTCTTTCATTTTAGGACTTTCCACTCAACTAAAAATCATGCTCAACCATCCAAAAATAAACAAAAGCCTCATTCTTCATAACTAGCCTAATATCAAACACAAAAGCCTTAAAGATAAATTAATATTTGCACTTATAGAGAGATACCTCTCTGGATTCAGGAGGGCTAGATCCTAGAATCCCAAAGTGGTTCAAGTGTTCTCCCTGTAGCTTCGGTCTCACCAATCTACCGAAATTACAGGGAGATAAAATTTCTGGCGACTCCACTGGGGATTTCTGAGTTAGTGAGAATCTAAGTACACCTTAAGACTCCAGAAAGCCCCTCGATTCAAGAAAATTTAGTATATTTTCTAGTTGAGGCACCAAGCATAACATTTCTAGCAACTCCACTAGGGGTTTTGTGTTGAAATCCTTAAAACAAGATACTCAGTGTTCAGTGAGTACAAGTAGCCCTCTTCAAGCACTACCAAGAAAATGGTAATCATGATAAAACTTATTTGAATCAATGACAAACTAAGGAAACCTTAGGATTCTTATAAGAACTTATCAAACCTTGAAGGATCAGCTAGCTTAGCCATAAGAGTAAACTTTCTTTGTCTCATCACCGTAGCTAAGTGTTGAAACAGATTTAAGACACTCTTAGAACCCATAGGACTAAAAAAACTCAGAAAACCCAAAAATATTTGAGATTGGTATTCTAATAAACATGGTGGTGGACCATAAAACCTTTTACCTCCAAAAGAGCTAAAAATTTCCACCTGGTGACTCCACAATCCTAAACAGACCTTAAGAATCCACTGCGAAGACCCATTATCATCATAAAATCATTTAAACTCAGTTAGATGACTTTAGGATTAAATTTTTCTTGTTTAAAGATTAGTTAGCCTCTTAAAGATTTTCATACTTGGTTAAACTTTTCTTGTTTAGTTGGGTCTGAAAAACACAACATAATGGCTCCTAGAAAGATTCATACTAGAGCCTATCCTGACCCAAACCCTATTGAGATAGTTGATAACCCTAAAATAATTCTTAGGAAGTCTCCTGAGATTAAATCTTCAACTGTTTTCAGATCACCCCTTAGATCCCATTCTATTCCTGAAAACCTTGCAGCTCTACAACAATCACAAGTTGACTTAAGAAATCCATTTAGAACTAGGTCGCTTGATGATTTAGATCAGCTAGATTCAGAGTCTTCACTTTCATCCCCAGATAGAAGTGAACATCCTGGTTGTAGAGAAACTAGACCACCTGATTTACATTTCCTTCATAATTTAGGTGTCTCTCAGCCAAGGTCAGCTCAACAATCTATTGCTGGTCCATCCACATATGTTCTTCATACATCCATTATTCAAACCACTCCACTTCAGCCCACTTTCCCTCTTGTTAATCCGCCTCTTGTAAATCCACCTCCACCTCCTATCATGGCAACATGGTATGCTCCCCTTGTCCTTCCTTTACCTTTAGTCAATATTCCATAGGACTATCAGTCCAAGATACCATTGTATTATGCCAGTAATGCTACTAATGCTTCACAACATGTGGATAAGATGAATGACTACTTTGACAGAAATGAAATTGATGATGAAATTGTCAAACTTAGACTATTTTCTCAAATTTTAGGGGGGAAGTAAGAAAATGGTTCAAAGGCTTAACCCCTCATAGTATTAATGATCTCAAATCCTTCCATCAAATATTCTTAAACAAATGGGAAGTGAGAAAAAACCCTCTCCAAATACTTTTGGAATACAAATATCTCCAAAGAAACATTGGGGAATGTGTACAAGCTTATTGCACTAGGTTTAATAGTGTTTATAATGCCCTTCCCCCAGACTTAAAACATCCACAAGGCTCAGCTTTAAACAATTTTCCTGAAGGATTTGATCCTGAGATGGCCTATCAGCTGAGAGAGAGAGATCCTTTGACTCTTGAAGATATGCAAAAAGGAGTGCTTGCTATGGAAGTTAATTTAATGGAGAAAAGAGAAAGAATGAGGAATGAGAAGAGAGTGTCCTTTAGAGAGGAATCTACACCTTTCACATCTAGTTCAAAGATGGAGAGAATGATGGAGGAGATGATGGAAAAGATGAGCATACTTGAGAGATCACAAGCAAGTCAAAACCAAACAGCTCCTCAAAACAGAAATAAAAACCAAAATCATAATTTTAGGAGAAACCAACCTCAGAATAGACCAAGGGAGGATGATCAATAGATTACTCCTCCTTTTTATCAAAACTATGTGAGTGAGGTTGAAGAAACATTAGAACAAATAGAGGAAGATGACATCAACATGATGGGAGTAGACAACGATGTTTTTGAAGTCCATTATGATAGAAAGCAAGGTATATACACACCCTATGATGAAAAAAGAGCAGAGGATGAAATTTATTACCAAGAAATGGAAAATTTCATCATAGAGTCTCAAAAAGAGTATGACCTTAAGAGTAAAAGCAATTAAGAAACTCCCAAAACTAAGACCTCTGAAAGTTCTGCAAAAAACAGCACTGTAAATAAACCCAAAGTTACAAAGCAGAAAGATAAAACAGTGGCTGGAAATTCTGATAAAAATAAAGAAAAAGACACTCAAAACAATGAAAAACAGAGTGCAGATCTTAGTAGCATTAGCACCTCAGCTAATGCTCCTGTTAAAACAATTTTGACAAATGTAAATAGAGGAAATCAGCAAACTGATTTTGCTGATAGAGTGGCTGTTAATAAGGTTGAAACAAACACTTCAAAGAATCAGATGCATTTTAGTTTGGAGTAGGAAATTGCCAGAATCAAGATATATGTTCCTCTTACTGAGTTAGCCACCCAAAATGTAAATAGATCTCAAATTTTGAAGGCTTTTAACATAGAAGAGAATAATGACACTATCAATCTTAATGATAACCAGCCAGAGCTCATATTTGGTCCTAAGATTGAGGGTAGATATCGAGAGAGACCAGTTCCTCATTTTTATGTTAGTTTAAATATTCATGACAAGATTTTACATAACTCTATGCATGATTCAGGGGCCTCTCACAATTTAATGCCCAAAGATGTAATGGAGAGCCTGGGCCTTGAAATCACCAAACCTTACAAAGATCTTTACTCTTTTGACTCAAGCAAAGTGAAATGTTTAGGTTTAATCAAAGACCTCTGTGTAAAATTAGCACATATACCAACCAAATGTTTAGTAATGGATATTTTTGTGGCTGATGTACCCCCAAAATATGGAATGTTGTTATCAAGATCCTGGGGAGCTAAGTTACAAGGAACTATGCAGATGGATATGACATATGCGACCATCCCTGTTTTTAATCAGACTAGAAGACTTTACAAGGAGTCCCATATGCAGTACATGGTTACTAGCCAAGACAGACCGCAAAACTCTCCCCTTTATTCTGTAAACATAGGCCTTGACTCATTTATCCTTTTCAATGACGAAACATTCAGTGAACAAGTGACCTTGACTGAATTAATGGCAGATAGAGAGGAGGAGGAAGAAAACCCAGAAGTGTCAAAATGGTTTGCTAAATCAGAGAAATGTAGCAAACAAAACATAGGTCTAGAGTTGCAAATCATCCATCCTTTGCTTTTAAACCTTGAGAGTCAAGAAAGTAGTCCTTAACACAGTGAAAAACCTGAGGAATTAAAACAAAGTGCTGATCTTCAAGAACAAACCGAAAGCACACTTGTTGAAGAGGATACTAACCAAACTGCTGAACCTAAAACTATTCCTCTATGGAGTATGAACTTCGATGGGTCTTACACTAGGAGCAATGCTGGTGCAGAAGTCTGGATACATAACACCAAAAACAACCACACTGAGGGCCATTCCTACAGATTAAATTTTCAATGTTCGAATAACATAGTGGAATACGAATCCCTTCTTTTAGGCTTACACTTGTTGAAGAAATTAGGAGCCAAAAGAATAAAAGTGCATGGGGATTCAGAGTTAATTGTTAGGCAAGTAAATGGGGAATATAGTGCCAAACACCCTAGACTTAGAGCCTAACGAAACGACATAATGGATTTATTGAAAACGTTTGAGGAATCACAACTGATTTTTGTCCCAAGAGAAAAGAATATATGTGCCCACAGTTTAGCTTTTACTGCTAGAACATGTTTAACACCATATGAAACCAAACAATTCACAACTCAAATTAAATTCAGACCAACTTTCCCTGATAACGAGAAATATTGGCAATTGTTTGATGGAGACAAACAAATAGAAGATTTCCTGCAGTCCAGAAATGAATTTGAACTATCAAGTTCAGATTCAAACTATGAAACCAACTGCCCTAGTGAAGAAAATATACTTGATGAAGAAGAAAACTCTCTAAAGGTTGCTGTTATAAATATATTAGCAAATGAACCTGAACATAACATAGAGGTTAGTGCAGATTTACCAACAGAAGACTTAGAAACTCCGCAGTCTAAGAATCAAAGTTTTCCAAAGGGACTGGTCCCTTTAGAAGAGTTGTTTGATCTCAACGATGTGGCCAAGAAGCCAAAGTTGGAGCCTGTGTAAACTGAAGTTGAAAAGTGTAATATAGGCAGTGAACTAAAACCAAAGATGATCAAACTGTCTAAGACTTTACCAGCTCACATCAAACTCAAATACATAGAGCTGTTTAAAGAATTTTCTGATGTTTTTGCATGGAGTGTTGGCAATATGATGCTGAGTGTTGTCCTTGAATGGCAACCCACTTGATGAAGATGATGGAAACTTACTTGATGAAGTTGTGCTTGATAGAATATGTTCTTGATGAAGTAAAGCTGATGTATCTACAATATGTACAGAAGTCAATGAAGAAAGGAATCCAGCATTTGCTAAATCTTGATGAAAAGAGTATGTCTCTAGGCATACGTGGATTTTCCTAGGGGAAGTCGCGTATGCACGCGGGAATCAACGTTCCAAGTCGCGTATGGGAAAAAGCGCTCTTAAAGTACAAAACCAGGGGTAACCACCATGGTATTGACCCATTGTATTGGGTAATGATTCGTCTAAATGACCCCGTCCAGGAATACCATCGGAAGTAATGTGGTTTTGGCTCATGGTATTGAAAAAGGGTAAACCTATATAAGGAGAAGAATTTCATTGTGCAAACCATGAGTGTGGGTGCAAGATGTCTGAGCTTGAATGAATACTTCTCTCTAGAGTATATCTGAATGAAAAGGATTACAGTTGAATGATAGATCTGAATGTATGATGCACCAATGAAGGAGTAATGAAGAAGGGGATCTAGATTTGTATTGTACTTGTATTTGCTAGATCTATTTATGGAATGATTAGATCTGTGATGAGGCGAACATCTGTCTAAGGTGAAGGGTAAAATTTGAAGTGATGTATCTGTTGTGAAGAATTGCAATGACATTTAAGTTTGAAGAACCATACGCTAGTTCGCCGAAGAGGAAGCGCGTATATACGCGGCTTCGCTAAAGAGAAAGCGCGTATGCGCAATAAAATTAGCTCTGTAATTTGTACTGAAGTATACGCTGGTTTATGTGGACGGAAGCGCGTATATACGCGACATCAGAGAAAGGAAAGCGCGTATGCAAACTAGGGTTTGCTGAAGTCTGTGGTAAGAAATATCTGATCTGTTCTACTGGTTTACTGATATCTGTCAGTAAGTTATATGTATCTGTTTCATGGTTGACTATGCTTAAAAGTATGGAAAGGGTCCAGTCTAAAAATATGATGAAACATGGCCTGCAAGTTTTTTTCTAAAGGAAGCTTTGGATCCAGTGTGAAAATTGATGAAACGTGGTCCATAGAGGTGCTGAGGGTTGTAGCCTTCAATCAGGGGGTTGTATCTCCCTTCCAGGTGAGGCTGGTAAACGAGATCAGGGGGTCGTAGCTCCCTTCCAGGAGAGGCTGGTAAACGAGTCAGGGGGTTGGAGCTCCCTTCCAGGAGAGGCTGGTAAACGAGCGCAGGTGGGTGCCTCCGTGCTGGTAGGAGTCTGCACCAACACATATGTTGTAAGATGTTTTCTCTATAATAAAATATTGAAGGCTGAGCAACGGTAGCGGTGGTTTTATCCCGACTTGGGTTTCCACCTAAAAATCCTGGTGTTCATGTGTGATGCTTTGTGTGATGGTTTACTCTAAGCTTATTGTTCATGTTTACTGTTTATTAAACATCTGTTGAATGAATGGTGGAATGATTTAAGTGAAGAACCAATGACATAATTAGATATCTGAGTATACGCGAGTTTCATAAAGGGTATCCGCTTATATACGCGAGTCTGTTTCAGGAAAGTAGCGTATGGGTTTTAGAAGCAAGAAAAAGTAAACGTTTTGGATATGCAGTAAATACTGATTCACCCCCCCCCTCTCAGTATTTTTCCCAACAATTGGTTTCAGAGCAGGTCCTTCTGCAGAAGCTTGATTGCTTGAAGGTGATCTGTCGCAATGGGAAGTCAAGAAGGAGTAATGTCTATAAAGCCACCTCTATTCAATGGAAGCAATTTGATATTCTGGAAGGTACGAACAAAATCTTATCTGCAAAGTCTTGGTGCAGATGTATGGGAAATCGTGGAAAAAGGTTATCAATACCCAGCAAGTATTCCTACTGATGCAGCAGAAAGGAAGAAGTATGAAATCAATGCCAAAGCAGTAAATGTCTTGTTAGGAAGCATGTCTGAATCAAAATTTGCTAAAGTAATGCAGCTACATTCAGCAAAAGAAATATGGGACAAAATCATTCTGAGCTATGAAGGAGATACAAAGGTAAAAAATGCAAAACTCCAAACTCTTAGAATTGAATATGAAAATTTGAAGATGCATAGTGATGAAAGTGTTGCCAGTTTCTTTCTTCGTCTAGATGATGTTGTAAATCGAATGAGAAATTTGGGTGAAACCATAACTGATACTACTCTGGTGGAAAAATTCTTAAGATCCTTGACTTCAAAATTTGACTCTAAAGTTTCGGCTATTGAAGAAAGGCAAGATCTGCAAACTCTTACTATTGTTCAATTACATGGTATTCTGACTGCTTTTGAAATGAGACAAGGAGGTCCTTCTCAAATCAAAGAAGCTGCTTTTAAGGCGTCTGCAAAAGGAAAAGAAAAGGAAGTTGTCAAGGAATCTAGCTATATATCCGAAGAAGAAGAAGCGAATTTTGTGAGAAAACTCCAACTAGGTACTGGAAGATTCAAAGGTAAGCTTCCCTTCAAATGTTTTGAGTGTGGAAAAGTTGGTCATTATGCTACAAAATGTCCTTATAAAGAAACATCCGCTAAAGGAAAAGAAGTAACAAGAAGGAATAAGAATCGATCTAGCACAAGAAAAAGTTACTATATTAATGAAGACAGTGATGGGTCATCTGATAGTGAGGAAGAATGTGAACAAAATATTAAACTGCTCATGGCAAAAGAATCTAGAGAAGAAAAGGATACTTTTTTGGATGCTCTGGAAGACAATGATTTTCTTGAAGAAAACAATCAAATCAAAGTAAGCCTAGAAGAAAAGAACATAATCATAGAGACTCTTGAAAATCAGCTTGAAGCAAAGGAAAAACGCATTGAGGAATTGGAGTGTGAAGTAGTAAGTCTAAGGAAAGATAATGAGAAAGCAAAAACTCTCAATCTTAAAATTGCTAAAGGTTCAGAAACCTTAGATGAGATTATCAAGATACAACGGTCTCCTCTTACAAAAACAAGTCTTGGATATACTGGGGAATCTTCCCAGACTTCAGCACCAAATTATCTGAAAGAAGCCACAGCTGGTGCACTACATTCAACCACTCAGCAAGGGAACAAAGGATCTTTCCAGGTAAAGCATGATCATCTCAATTCAAATAACACTAACAAGGAGATCTTTCAAAGAAGCTACAACCAACAGGTAAACTCAAATAGAAGATTTCATGATCGCAGAAATTTCTACTTCAATGGGCAATGTTTCTCATGTCACAATTTTGGTCATAAAGCTGTTCAATGTGTTGCATATAAAACCATCATGACAAGAGAAGCAAGAAAGAAAAGAATAAATATTGAACCAAAGAGGAACACCTATAGCAACTTTTCTCCTCTTCAAAACGAAGTTGAATGTACTTATTGCAATAACTTTGGTCATGAAGAATCTGAATGCATGAGCAAGGTCCAGCCAAAAGAACATGATCCCTCAAGCTCTAAAGTGTGGAAAAAGAAAGAAATACCGGTTGAAAATTGTGGGATAGAATTATTTGCAGAAGGTGAAGAAAATCAATGGTACATTGATAGTGGGTGCTCAAGACACATGACATGTGACAAAAGCAAACTCCTTACATATAATGCTCTAGAGAAGGAAAAGAAAGTTACATTTGGAAATGATACTCCTGCTGTAATTAAAGGAAAAGGGTCAGTGTTTCTAAAAGAAAAGGTGAAGGCTAATGATGTCATGTATGTGGATGGATTAAGGCATAACCTGTTAAGTGTAAGTCAAATGTGTGATCAAGGAACAGAAGTGGTGTTTAGTTCAAAAGAATGCATGGTTCGTGATCTTGATAAAGGTAAAATCATTATAAAAGGAAAAAGAAATCCAAGCAACCTGTATGTACTAAACGACATAGATCAATGTTACTTGAGCAAGTCTTCAGAAAATTGGCTATGGCATAGAAGGCTAGGGCATCTGAGCTTCTCTCAAATGAACAAAGCAAGCAGACTTCAAGTTGTTCATGGTCTTCCCAATATTAATCTACCAGAAAGTATCATATGCAAATCTTGTCAATTCGGTAAGCAGACCAGAGTACGATTTAATGCCAAAGAAGGATCATCAAGTGAGCCTCTTGAACTCATTCATACTGACATATGTGGACCTATGAGGAAAAAGTCACCATGTGGGGAAGAATACTATATCTTATTCATTGATGATTACTCTAGAATGTGTTGGATCGGGCTCATTAAACATAAAGATGAAGCATTTGAAAAATTTCAGATCTTCAAAGCATTAGTTGAAAATGAATTAGATCTAAAAATAAAGTGTCTTAGATCTGATCGAGGAGGAGAATATACTTCAAATGAATTCTTTGAATTTTGTGAACAACATGGCATAAAAAGACAATTCTCTGTAGCAGGCACTCCACAACAAAATGGCGTAGCAGAAAGAATGAATAGAACAATTCAACAAATGGCTAGAGCTATGCTCGATGATTCTGGAACTCTTGACATGTTCTGGGGTGAAGCAGCACATACAGCAGCTAACATTCTCAACAAGGCTCATGTTCGGATAAATAGTGACAAAACTCCATATGAACTCTGGTATGGTAATTCTCCCTCTGTGAAGCATTTTAGAGTTTTTGGAAGTAAATGCTTTATCAAAAATAGTGATGAAAAGCTTGGCAAGTTTGAACCTAGATCAGATGAAGGGATATTTCTTGGTTACTCATCCTCAAGCAAAGCATACAAATGTTACAATAAAAGGCTTCGAAAGATTGTTGAATGTATTGATGTTGTTATTAATGAGTCTCCCGCAGCTCCTAAAGAAGAAAAACAAACAACAAAAGAAGATGATGGTGACCTATGTCCTTCTATATCAAATAGAAATGATAGAGACAGTGGATCCACTGAAGAACCTGAAGATGATCTATCTGAAAAAGCTCCATCCAGATATGTTCAAAAGAATCATCCTGAATCTCAAATTTTGGGAGACAAGGAATCAGGTGTACGAACAAGGAGAACTCTTGTGGGATCTTCTAGTCATCTAGCACTTCTATCCACAATTGAACCACACAATGTCAATCAAGCTAGCAAAGATGAATGTTGGAAGCAAGCCATGAATGAAGAGCTTGATCAAATTGAAAAGAATGATACTTGGGAATTGGTACCAAGACCACATGATAAAAATGTCATCGGAACTAAATGGATTTTCAAGAACAAGTTAAATGAGAATGGGGATGTTGTAAGAAACAAAGCTAGACTGGTTTGCAAAGGGTATACTCAACAAGAAGGTATAGACTTTGAAGAAACTTTTGCTCCTGTAGCTAGACTTGAAGCCATAAGAATGTTTCTTGCTTTTTCAAGTTATCAACAAATCAAAGTCTATCAAATGGATGTTAAATATGCTTTTCTTAATGGTGATCTAGAAGAAGAAGTATATATAGAACAACCGGAAGGATTCATTTTGGGAAATGATGCAAATCTTGTTTGTAGACTTAAAAAGGCTCTATATGGTCTCAAACAAGCTCCAAGGGCTTGGTACTATCGTCTTGGCAAATATCTTCATCAACAAGGATTTTCAAAGGGGTCTGCTGATAGCAACTTATACACAAAAGTTGAAAATGATAAACTATTGATTGTGGTTGTATATGTTGATGATATCATTTTTGGGAGTAACGAAGAATCTTTGAGTCAAAAATTTTCTTTTGTCATGCAGCAAGAATTTGAAATGTCCTTACTTGGAGAACTAACATTCTTTCTTGGCTTACAAGTGCATCAAACTCCAGATGGTATATTCCTATCACAATCAAAATATCTTAAACAAATTCTGAAGAAGTATGGCATGGAAGAATGCAAACCTGTAAGTACACCAATGATAACCGGATGCAATCTCAGTTCTCATGATGATTCTTCCACGGTGAATCAACCAGAATACAGATCAATGATAGGAAGTCTACTTTATCTCACTGGGACTAGACCAGACATTATGCATGCAGTTGGGATTGTTGGACGATCCCAAGCTAATCCAAAAGAGTCTCACCTTCAGGCTGTTAAAAGAATTTTCAAATATCTTCAAGGAACTCAAGACCTTGGTCTATGGTATCCAAAGAATGATGATCTTAATCTCCATGCTTACACTGATGAAGATTGGGCTGGAAGTGTTGATGATCAGAAAAGCACTAGTGGTGGTGCATTCTATATGGGACCCCGGTTAGTATCTTGGTTCAGCAAGAAGCAAAATTCTATTGCCTTATCTACAGCAGAAGCAGAATATGTGGCAGCCGCATCTTGTTGCACTCAACTCCTTTGGATGATGCAAACCTTACAATATTTTCAAATCAAATGTACACCTCCTATCCCCATTAAGTGTGACAATACAAGTGCCATCAGTATTTCAAAGAATCCTGTTATGCATTCGAAGACCAAGCACATTCCCATCAAGTATCACTTCTTATGTGAACAAGTGCTTGAGAAAAAGGTGAAGTTGGAGTATGTTCCCTCCAAAGAACAAGTTGCTGATATCTTTACCAAACCTCTGCCCAGGGAAGCATTCGAGTATCTAAGACAGAAGCTGGGAGTGTTCTCTGCCAGTCAAAAGCACAAATCTGCATAAATTTCGAAGATGGCATTGGATACGCGGATTTCCTGAAACACAGTCGCGTATATACGCGAGTTCATGCATAGAAAACCACGTATGTCTAATTGCTGACATTTTTTCTGTTTGGAGTCAGCTCTCTTCAGCACAGCTGTAGTCCTGTTTGGTATCTCTAATACTATCTGGTATCTCTGGTGGTGTTCTAGTTCTCGTAATTCTATTTCTAATGTTTTGATAAAGATGCCTTGATGATTTGTTGGTGAAAGTGTTCAGGATGCACAAACTAAGGGGGAGCCTTAGTCATATGAAAAGGATGCTTGGATGCACAGTTTCAGGGGGAGCATTAGCTTTGCTGAGTATAATGCATTTTTGGCACTATGATGGTTCTTAAATATGTTCTCTTTCTTGAGGACTTTCTGGTGTTGGTCTTAAAGTTATATTTGTAGTTTGATGAAAAGGTCAAGTTGAGACCCATGATGTAAAAATTGTAATATTAAGTCATGTAAGGACTTGTCAAATTTGTAAACCCACTTGGTTGGGTCGCTGAGTCAAATTTTGTAAACCCACTTGGTTGGGTACTTGAGTCTCATATGTAAATCCACTTGGTTGGATATTTGATGTAAGTATGAGTCTTTGGTGATAGGAAGTTCATAGAGTCATGTACTTCATTGGAAAATATTTTTGAAGATTCAGCATGAACTCAGGGGGAGCTTGGTTACTTCAGTATATATCAGATCTGCAGAACGCTTCTTCCACATGCGTCGAACAGGGGGAGAGTATGTTGGTTTTGATCCACCCTTTGCCCTTGATGTGAAAGGGGGAGAGTGACATGGTGTTTGAATGAAGTAAAAAATGGGGCATGTGACATGGTGTCATTGCATTCATCTACCTATCTGTTGTGGTAACCAAACACCATCGTGGTTGCCATCAAGTCCAAAGGGGGAGATTGTTGGCAATATTATGCTGAGTGTTGTCCTTGAATGGCAACCCATTTGATGAAGATGATGGCAACTTACTTGATGAAGTTGTGCTTGATAGAATATGTTCTTGATGAAGTAAAGTTGATGTATCTACAGTATGTATAGAAGGCAATGAAGAAAGGAATCCAGCATGTGCTAAATCTTGATGAAAAGAGTATGTCTCTAGGCATACGCGGATTTTCCTAGGGGAAGTCGTGTATGCATGCGGGAATCAACGTTCCAAGTCGCGTATGGGAAAAAGCGCTCTTAAAGTACAAAACCAGGGGTAACCACCATGGTATTGACCCATTGTATTGGGTAATGATTCGTCTAAATGACCCCGTCCAGGAATACCATTGGAAGTAATGTGGTTTTGGCTCATGGTATTGAAAAAGGGTAAACCTATATAAGGAGAAGAATTTCATTGTGCAAACCATGAGTGTGGGTGCAAGATGTCTAAGCTTGAATGAATACTTCTCTCTAGAGTATATCTGAATGAAAAGGATTACAGTTGAATGATAGATCTGAATGTATGATGCACCAATGAAGGAGTAATGAAGAAGGGGATCTAGATCTGTCTTGTACTTGTATTTGCTAGATCTATTTATGGAATGATTAGATCTGTGATGAGGTGAACATCTAGGCGAACATCTGTCTGAGGTGAAGGGTAAAATCTGAAGTGATGTATCTGTTGTGAAGAATTGCAATGACATTTAAGTTTGAAGAACCATACGCTAGTTCGCCGAAGAGGAAGTGCGTATATACGCGGCTTCGCCGAAGAGAAAGCGCGTATGCGCAATAAAATTAGCTCTGTAATTTGTACTGAAGTATACGCTGGTTTATGTGGACGGAAGCGCGTATGCAAACTAGGGTTTGCTGAAGTCTGTGGTAAGAAATGTCTAATCTGTTCTGCTGGTTTGCTGATATCTGTCAGTAAGTTATATGTATTTGTTTTCATGGTTGACTATGCTTAAAAGTATGGAAAGGGTCTAGTCTGAAAATATGATGAAATGTGGCCTGCAAGTGGTGTCCTAAAGGAAGCTTTGGATCCAGTGTGAAAATTGATGAAACGTGGTCCATAGAGGTGCTGAGGGTTGTAGCCTTCAGTCAGGGGGTCGTAGCTCCCTTCCAGGTGAGGCTGGTAAACAAGATCGGGGGGTCGTAGCTCCCTTCCAGGAGAGGCTAGTAAACGAGTCAGGGGGTTGGAGCTCCCTTCCAGGAGAGGCTGGTAAACGAGCGCAGGTGGGTGCCTGCGTGCTGGTCAAGTCTGCGCCAGCACATATGTTGTAAGATGTTTTCTCTATAATAAAATATTGAAGGCCGAGCAACTGCAGCGGTGGTTTTCTCCCGACTTGGGTTTCCACCTAAAAATCCCGGTGTTCATGTGTGATGCTTTGTGTGATGGTTTATTCTGTTCTTACTGCACATGTTTACTGTTTATAGAACATCTAATGAATGAATGATGGAATGATATAAGTGAAGAACGAATGACATAATTAGATATCTGAGTATACGCGAGTTTCATAAAGGGTATCCGCGTATATACGCAAGTCTGTTTCAGGAAAGTAGCGTATGGGTTTTAGAAGCAAGAAAAAGTAAAAGTTTTGAATATGCAGTAAATACTGATTCACCCCCCCCTCTCAGTATTTTTCCCAACATGGAGTTATGAGGATTTGAAATCCTATGACACTGAAACAATTTAGCACAAGATACCTCTCAAGGAAAACAAAAATCCATTTAAACAGAAACTACACAGAATAAAACTTGTTCAGTTACCTTTGGTTGAGAAGGAAATCAAGAAAATGTATGAAGCTGGTATTATTGTCCCTATTAGATATTCAGAGTGGGTGTCTAATCTAGTGTCAGTTAGGAAGAAAACATGAGAGATTAGGCTTTGTATTGACTTTAGAGACTTAAACAAAGCCTCGTTGAAGGAAAACTACCCTTTACCTAAAATGGATCATATTTTACAAAGGGTAGTTGGTTCTAAAATAATTTCTTTGCTAGATGACTACTCAGGATACAATCAGATTTTAGTACATCCTGATGATCAATTAAAGACAGCCTTTACTACACCTTGGGGCACTTTCATGTATGTGAAAATGCCCTTTGGTTTAATGAATGCTGGTGCTACATTTTAGAGAGCCATGGACATTTCATTCTCGGAAGAATTAGGCTACTTCATCATTATTTACCTTGATGATGTCACTGTTTTTTCTAAAACAGATGAAGAGCACTTAGAACACTTGAGAAAAGTATTCGAGAAATGCAGAAGGTTTGGGATATATTTAAACCGAAAGAAAACACTATTTGGTCTCCAAGAAGGTAAAATTATTGAGCACATCATTTCAGAAGAGGGGATAAAGATAGACCCAAAAAGGATCGAGGCTATATTGAAAATCACTCATCCTCGAAACATCAAGGAACTCCAATCTTTCATTGGAAAGATTAATTTCTTGATAAGGTTCATACCCAACTTGGATGAAATCCTTAGAAACATTACAAACATGCTGAAAAAAGAACAAGGAGTTAAATGGACCTTCGAAGCAAAGAAATCCTTTGAGCTGGTGAAACAAGCATTAACCAAAACACTGGTTCTAATAAGTCCTGATTTTTCAAAAGATTTTTACATTTTTCTTCATTTGCATCAGAACATACAATAGCTTTTGTCCTATTGCAGAAAAATCCACAAGCACAAGAGCAGTCCATTGCATTCTTTAGCAAGGCATTGAGAGATGCTCCTCTGAAGTACAGCATTATGGAAAAACAAGCCTTTGTCTTAGTCAAAGCTTTAAAAGACATCAGAGTTTACATTCTGCACTCCCACATCATTTCCTTTGTCCCAAATTCATTTGTGAAAGACATTCTAACACAGGACCCAGATGGTAAGAGAGGTAAGTGGATAGTTGTGATACTTGAATATGATTTAGAAATCAATCCCACTAAACTCATTAAAGGCCAAGGTCTAGATAGATTAATGGCTGAATCAAATTTTGAAGTTCTTGATATAAATATGATAAATGCTTTAGATGACCAAGAGGAACTGTCAACTCCCATTATTGAAGACCATTTTATGAATTCCTCTTGGTATGATGATACTCTATATGTTTTGCTTAATTTGAATACACTTCCTGGTTTATCAAAAACAAAGGCAAGGTTTTTGAAGTTAAAGGCTATAAACTACTGCATTATAGATAAATGTCTTTATTAGAAAAATGCAAGTGGAATATTTCTTAAATGTTTACCTGAGAATGATGCAAAGAAGGTTAAGCACGAGTTCCATCAAGGAGAATGTGGAGGCCACCTCTACTTGAAGACAACAACCAAAAAAATCCTTAGAGTTGGTTACTATTGGCCCACCCTCTTTCCACATGTACACAAGATGATAATTTCCTGTCATAAATGCCAAATTTTTGAAGGCAAAAGAAAGTTGCTACCTTTACATATACGTCCAATCACTGTTGAAGCTCCTTTTCAATAGTGGGGACTTGACTTCATAGGAGAAATCCATCCACCCTCATCTACCTAGCACAGATGGATTCTCACTGCAACATACTACTTTACCAAATGGATAGAAGCCATCCCTTATAGACAAGCCAATGACTCCGTCATCATAAAATTCATTGAGACTCATATCCTCTCTAGATTTGGTTGTCCTAGGGAGATCATCACTGATAATGTTGCAGCATTTGGAACCAAGAAGATGGTTGAATTCTGTCACAAATATCAGATAACATTGGGTCATTCTACTACTTATTACCCTCAAGGAAATGGGCTAGTAGGATCCTCAAACAAAATTTTGGTGAACATAATCAAGAATTTGCTAGAGGACAACAAGAAGTCTTGGCACACAAAGCTAGTACATGCACTCTGGGCTGACAAATTGACACTTAAGAAATCTATTGGAATGTCACCCTACCAGCTTGTGTATGGTACAGATGCAATTTTTCCAACCAGGCTTGGTGTACCAGTTATGAAGTTGATTCAAGAAGTGCAGTCTAAAGACAATGACATGATCAGAAGGATTAATCAGACTATACATCTTCAACAAACCAAGGAGGAAGTTTACAACAGAGCATTACAAAAGCAAGAGAGCATCAAGAAGCTTTTTGATAGAAGAACAAAGGCCAACAATTTCAACATTGGTGACAAAGTGTTAAAGTGGGACTCAAGAAGAGAAGACAAGGGAAAGCATGGGAAATTTGATAACTTATGGCTCGGCCCTTATCTCATTCATTCTACTACTGGTAACAATGCCTATTTCTTACAGGAATTGAATGGAGTTGAACTGTTTCGGGGTCCTGTCAATGGCAGGATGCTCAAACAATACTTCTCTTGATCCTATCATGTTTGGAAGACTTTTTATCTTTTTTTCATTATAAATATTTCATCCATCATTGCATTCAAAGTTAAAAAAATCAAAAATACAAAAACAATAAAAAGAAAGAAAAGAGGGCAAATTGTAAAAACAAGAAAGGTACAACCCCATACCAAAAAAGAGAAACAAAATCTAAAAGTGTGCAAGCTCAAATGCCACTCCTTGTTGTGTAACGAGCTCCAAAAAGAGAAGAAAAGAGATATCAACGCCCTAGAAATGAGCCTCTTCGAGGGGGCAACCTCCAATACATTACATAAATGAACGATTCTTGGATGATACAAATGAACAAAACCTCCTTCTATATATAGGATTCCATGGGGCCACAATATAATCCTAGTGGGGCCACAACGTAATCCTAGCCGACCTAACAATAATAATGTAAGGGCACAATAATAACAATATGGGGGTTACAGGGGTACAACAATAACAATAAGTGGGGCTATACTAACATAATAATGGACTACACTAATAATATAGGGACTTAACATGCCCCTCTCCTTCAAACAAGTGTTGTCCTCAACGCTTGATTATTTCTTGATACTTTTGTATAAAATTCTCATCCTCCCATGTGGAATCTTCTACAGGAAAGTTATTCCACTTGCCGAGATACTCTGAAATTGATCGTACTTGTCGAGTTCTTGTTTTTGTGACTGCTTCAAAACTTCTTTCGATGTGATGTTGATATTCCTGTTGTTTCATTAGATTCTACACCAAAGTTAGGTTATCCTTTGAGAGTTGGAGAACTTGTTGTTGATGCTCGATGTCATCTTCCACTAATTTATCATTCATATTAGCTATTATTTTATCCTTCAAACCATCCAACTTAGCCTCCATTTCTTCTTTTAAACCATCTATGTCATCTTCGGTTGCTCTTCGTAAGATCGAAATTTGTTGCACTTGGTACCGAAATTTTGATATCTCATACTGAAATTCTTCCACATCATGCATCATAGTATAGATTTCTGAGGGCTTAATGGGTGTTGAATTCTTTTTAGGGGCCATTTTAGAATCCAATATTGATACCTATTCTACAATATTCCCTTGGAATCAATTCAACTTGATTCTTCAAACAAGATTTATGCAATTCGGAAAAAAAAAATACACACCTTTTACTTGCTTTGAGGAGCTCGATATTGAAATTGAATTATATATGTAATTGAAAATCTTCAGTATCTGAAATTCATCCCTGTAGTATCCCTCTGAATCTTCTTTCAAATGCCATAGGTCTGATCTAATTTGGATTCCCCAAGACAAAGTTGTGTCCAATGTCCCACAATGACCTAATTCTGGACTGGTTAAGTAGAGCGAACTTGTACGACTTGCCACGTGTCACTGTTTTTTCCTTTGTCTCTGAAATTGATAGCCAAGAAACTACAGTCCATGTACTTGTGACCAATTTTTACGGCACTCCAATCCAATGCCCAGAGAGAGATTTATTGAACTTTTCCCATGATCACCTCTTTGAGATGAAATTCAGGAGCCTGAAAAAACACTACCTTCCGCAGATCATATCTCCAAAAATATTGTGAACCAAGCTCTAAAATTTTTTGATGAATTTCCTCAGGATTTCAGCTTCGCACCATATGAATTTCAGATTTTGAACCTTCTTAGAAAAAAAAATTATAGTAAAAATTCCACGATGACTTGTTTAGGAGCCTAAAAACTGACCTAACTTCCACAGATCATATCTCCGAAAATATTGTGAACCAAGCTCTGAAATTTTTAGAAAATCTGCCTCAGGAGTTCAGCTTCGCACCCTAACAATTTCAGCTTCTGAAACTTCGTATAAAAAAATTTATAGCGAAAATTCCACGATGACCTGTTTGGAGCAGCGAAACCCTAGAATCCAAAGCTCTGATACCAAATGTTGTGTAACGAGCTCCAAAAAGAGAAGAAAAGAGATATCAACGCCTTAGAAATGAGCCTCTTCGAAGGGCAACCTCAATACATTACATAAATGAACAATTCTTGGATGATACAAATGAACAAAACCTCCTTCTATATATAGGATTCCATGGGGCCACAATCTATAATCTAGTGGGGCCTATAAGTAATCCTAACTTGACCTAACAATAATAATGTAAGGGCACAATAATAACAATATGGGGGTTACAGGGGTACAACAATAACAATAAGTGGGGCTATACTAACATAATAATGGACTACACTAATAATATAGGGACTTAACACTCCTGAAAAACACACTCCTAGTTAGTCATATAGCCTAATCATGACTAATTAGTCTTAAATTTACTACTAATATGTTAGTGAATCAAATTTGCCAAACAATTTAATCTTGGCTTATCAGTTAGGTAGATTAGGATAGAAGGAAAAAGGTTCAATCAAGCTCAAAATCCGAACCTAAGATTCGAAAAGAAAGAATGACTCCAATCTGTTTTAATCTTGAGTCAAAGATAGAAGTAAATTGGTTCTAATAAGCCCAAAACCTGAACCAGATAACAAGGAAAAAACAACTCAAACAAACTCAGAAACATAGCTGAAGGAAAAGATAAGGATGTGCTTAAAAATTGCAGATCTTAAGCCTTCTCCATTTTGATTTATTTTTTTGTAACATAATATCTATGTGCAATTTTTTTTTATGCCATATATCAGCAACAAGTTAGACTGTTCAATCCTAACTTGTATGCTTTTAAATTTCTGTTTTAGAAATTAGTGAATAAAAATCTATTAGACAGTTTAATCCTAACATATAGTAGTCAGGTAGAGAAGCATATGAACTCAACTGTTTAATCTGAGTTCATGGAGAAATAAGAAGTAGACTTAGATTATTTTTTTTCTTTCAAAAGAATAGAATGCTTGTAAAAGAGTTTGCCAATCCAAATGCACTCTTAAAGAAGAAAAAATGTTAGATCAGTAGGATTGGGTAGGTAAAAAGCTTGTTTGATAGAGTTCCATTGTTTTTCATGGATGCTAACATTTTCAAAACAGAAGAATATCATCCAAGTGAATAAATTTGTAGCCCAATGGATGAGGCATTGATTAGCCCCCTGGAGAATACAAGTCTGAACTTTTTGATGCCTTCAAGAAGGCACCATCCCCATGTGGAGTCACTGTTAGCCACCTATAAAAATTTTCATATCAAATGGTGGATAAATAATTTTTGAAGCCTTCAAGAAACAATTTTTATTGCCAAATTGTTAATTCTTGAAGTCTTATGAAGATGACTTATTCTTGAGTTAATCTTCACTGTTGTTTCCCTCTCAATTCTGAAAAATCTGCTATTTTCCTGAACAAAAGACTGCTGAAAAACTCCATTTGTCCCTTCATTTTTACCCTTCCTTTCACTCATTATTAACCTTCATTTTTATCCCCTTTTTCCCCATCAAATTCCTCTGTTTTACCTCATTTCCCTTCTTCACTTCATTAAAACCCCTTTGCTAAGGTTTAAAACTCCTTTTTGCCTTATCGGAAGCTTTCAAAACCCTTAAAAATCCTTGAAAAATCATAAAAATGAGCCTTTTTTGTGCTAAGGCTTTATCCCCCTTCGGCTAAACCCCCAAACCACTTCCCCACCATATACCCACGCCCAGGACCAAGAGTTAAAGTCCTGAAGCACTTATCGCAATCATAAATTTCGATGAGTGCATTTATTTTGTTATTCAAAAATCCCCCGATGCGATTGGCTCCTTTATATAAACCCCGACCCTTTGCTCCCTTTGTAAAACCATGAGCCCCACAATCAGGTGCTAAACATATAAATAAACCCTCCCCAAAGCCAATTTCCCTTTGTATTTTATTAAAAGCCCCATTTTTTCATATTATAAAGAGTCCCGACGGTTCATTGTTTGGGCGAACCTCCACTGTTGATCTTAAACTAATCAATGATCTGCGAAAACTCGCATCGGAGATTTCATTGGGCGCATCTAAATATTTTATTGCCCCCTCTCGATTGGTGATCTTTCGATGGCTTCTCAGCCATTGATTTTCATCGCCAGGCCCAGATCCAATAGCCCACATCACCCTTTTTCATAAGCCCATCCCTCCGCCTTTGGACCTCTGATTCATTCTCCGTCGTCGATCTGATCCTCAGATCAATGGTCTACGTTCAATTGCATCGGTGCTCTTTTCCCTTTGCCCCCACCGATCGCAATCTTCCAATTGCATTTGGGACGTCCATACAATAACATCCAATGGTCCAGATCGTTTCTCCCTTCCCTTTGTATTTCTTAGACCCCATTGTATAAAGTTTTAAATGAATCTCTGCCATTAATCTCTGCAGATCAACGACCCTCATTGCTCCATTCTCCGCCCAGCCTCTACCTCATATTTTATTCATTTGATCCCAAGATTGGATCTGGACCGTTCATCTATTTCATCCAACGGTCCATATTCAACGCAATAGGCCCAACTCCTTTGGGTCCTACCCTTCCCAAATCAAATCTCCACCGTTCATTCCCTGATCTGACAGTCTAGATCAAAATCGCTCAGAATCTGCCCCACATCTTATCACCCAAGCATCTGTTCTCCATCGCACTCTCTCTACGACCGTCCGATCTAAGTCCCCATATCTGATGGCCGACGCGCAGTTTTGCGTGATTTTTAGCCCGCAAGTTAATTCTCCAAAGTTACACCATATGGGTGGTTTTAAAAGGCCATGTGTCAGCCACTAACGCATAAAGCGTTCAAAAAGCTAAAACCACCTTGTCATGCGAAACCAGCTGTTTATCTAGCAGAAACTGCCTTTTCCATTCCCATTTCATTTTCCTGAAATGGATCTCCGTTGTTGATCTCTGCAGATCAACGGCCCACATTCAATCTCGCCTTTTTAATCGCCCTCCGCCCATCCTCTAAGGGACTTCATCGATCAACCTCCGCTATTGATCTCTGGAGCCGATCTAATCTGACGGCCTAGAATCCTTTCGAAGACCCCAAATTTTGCTTTAAAATATTTCCTCTGCCAAAGGTTATTTACCCATTTCCTTTGTATTTTCTCTCATTGCGCAATAAAATGGCCCTTCTACATAGTTTTTTCCCAGTTGTTCTCAACAATTTATCTCTACTGATCAACGGATCTGACTTAATCTCTCCACCGTTTTTTCAAACCGCCTCCCATCTGACCTTATCGAGCAATCCTCGCCATTGGATGCTTTCATCCAATAGCCGCGATCTAACCCCAGCCTCCAAAGCAGTTTAAACCCAAATACGCAAGATTTTTCTAATTTTTCTTGGTTTATGCAGGTTTTAAAGTTTTCCAATTGTTTCAAAAAGAAAATTGAAGGCCAAGGATGACGATCCCCCAGGCCTTTATTCATCAAAGAATATCATTCCACAAGGTTCAACACCATGTTTCATCTGTGCCTCATGAGCACTGATGCCATTTTAAAACCCTTTACGCACTTGCACATCAACAAGACACAACAAAATTTAATCAAGTAAAGAGTATCAGTGTGAAAGGATCCAACCACAACAGAGATGAAGAACTGAAGGTTGTTTACATAGTTTTGAGGGATTATGGCCCAAATCGACTATCTAAAGCCTAATCCACTCAATTAAACACAGTGTGAAGAATAGAAGACAGAATTTAGGCCTAATTAAGCCTAACACACAGAATCAAATCAAATTAACAGTGTTTAAAGAAAATCAATAATATCTATCAGTCCGAGAAAGCCTCCACTACCACATCAGAGGCTAATTGAATCCTCTCAGCTACCAAAATCCACCTACAGCCTCAAAGCATTCAAAAGACGCCATATTTATTGCCATAACCAAATATATTTGCATCAATACAGCTGAACAATTAATTCATCCAAAGGAACTTATTGTAAAATGTCAGTAGAGTTATTGCAAAGATGAGAAATAGTTCTAAAGTCAACAAAATTTGCTAAGAAGATCAAACACTTAATACATTTTCTTATAAAATCTTCTTGAGGAGCACATTGTAAAGGGTTGGTTGCAAAACTTTGAAATATACTTCTGCTCGAAACTTTCTACATGTAAATAGTGTTCAGAGGCTCTTGAAGCTCTGTTTGTGATCAAATAAGTTAGGCTGAGAAGAGAAGATGATTGCTAAACTGAAACATTGGACTTGAAGAACGTAACTAGATTGACATCAATATACAACCTGATTCTTGGGATCCTGCTCTATATCACTGGTGAAGTGCTTCTTTCTGTGTTATTGTTTTCCTTTCATGTATGCCATTTTTTCCACTTATTCTCTGATAAAGAACAACAAGCATAGAGTTAGGATTTACTGTTTACAGTACCCTTCTCTAACTGATAAGATTTATCTCAATTTTTTCCTCCAAATTGTGTGTTTAAAAAGGTCTTAAGTTAAGTGTAAACATTATCAAGGAATGCTGGTTTGCCCCTGTCTTGATGTGCAAAGCTTGAAAGGAAGTTCTAGAATGTTATTTTCATTACGTACTCAGTAGAGTTAGACTAGGAAATTTTATGGTTTTCCCTGTCTTCTAGTTATTTCTTCAAAGGTAATTCTGAAAGTTTCCTTAAGAGTATGCTGAAAGTAGTTTAGATTTAAAAGTATCTTATCTGATCTTAGGCTGCACTTTATTTTTCTTATTTATTTTCATCCCTTCTGAAAGTAATTATGCGGATTACTGGATTGTCCGTCTGTTGAGTTAGCTTTAATATAAACTTGCCTAAAGAATTCTATGGTTAGCCCTGTCCTTTGGTTGGTTTTAAACAGTTACTTAAAAGGCTTTTCTTGTTTGGAAAGACTGATAAATCCTAGTTGAAATTATTGTCTTTTTCCACCCCTTCAACACTTTTATTGTTCCATTCCATCATTTTATCTAAGAGATCTTGTGATATAGATGACTTGCCCCTTGGACCACTCTTGAAATTTTTGCACAATTAAACCCTTTTATGACTCCATAGCCTAATGGACTAAAAGCCAACGTCATATCTATCCTATCAGACAAAGCTTGTTCTGATTGCTTGCAACTTCACACCTTTGAAACTCTTTCATTTTAGGACTTTCCAATCAACTAAAAATCATGCTCAACCATCCAAAAACAAAAAAAAACCTCGTTCTTCATAACTAGCCTATAATCAAACACAAAAGCCTTAAAGATAAATCAATCTTTGCACTTATAGAGAGATCCCTCTCTGGATTCAGGAGGGCTAGATCCTAGAATCCCAAAGTGGTTCAAGTGTTCTCCCTGCAGCTTCGGTCTCACCAATCTGCCAAAATTACAGGGAGCTAACACCCCCTTCTTCTAGTTCTACAGAGCCTCTTTCGACAACCAATGGTCCTTTACAGATCCCTCAGCCTAAGCTAAAGGTTCATACCAAGATCCCCAAGGGACCATTATGCCGAAATGTTTCTTCTGACAAATTTTCCCATTCGTATAGTATAGTAGATGATTTGGCACAATATCCTATTGCCATCTCAACGCTGGAACTCCTCCAATCATGCCCTGCACAATGAAAATCTCTAATAAATTCTATGGGAACTGTAGATCCTTCAAACGATCGTTTGATTTTATTCGATGTTGGCTGGTCAGAACATCCTCCCCTTCCTACTTCCATCACCTTTCAAATCCTTGTCATGATCTAGAATGCCAACGTCTCTCATTGTATCATTGATGAGGGGGAATCCACCTGTGTGATGTCCACTTCGGTTTGGAAGAAACTTGGATCACTTGAGTTGGCCCCTTCCATTATCACCCTCTGAGCGTGGGATGGGCACTCTTCCAAGCCCATTAGCATGTTCTAAAATTTTCCTATTACCCTTGCAGGAAATACTGTTCGCGTTGACGTACAATTCATGAACGCCCCCTTAGATTACAACATTATATTTGGTCGTAGCTACACCTATGTGATGTGTTTTTTCCCATTTGTGGTTCACTGTAAGATGTCATTCCCTCATGATGGAAAGATAGACACCATCGACCAGTTGACATATTATGAACTGAAGTCTCAGACCTCCCCTAAGTCCATCATCTCTTCAGTGGCCAATAAGAAAACTGTCAAACCTTTGACCAATGTCTCACCCAGAGTCTACAAAGACTCCTATCTACTTGGTTCATTTCCTGGTCTTCCTCCTCCTTTCTCTAATCCCAGCTCGTCAATTGTTTGCATGATGCAATCGTCTCGGGCTTCCCTCAAGCAGCCCGCTTCAGCTAGTCAGAAGCCTCGACCAACGTAACTTGCTCCTAGCACTTCAACTCAACATTCAGGGCCCTCTCCCCAAGGCCCTTCACCTTCAGCTGGTACTCTAAGCATCTCTACCCTCCTGGAACAGTTCCTCCTGGCCTTAACCATCTTGGAGTTGTCTCGCCTAGCCATTACTTTTCTAGTCAGATACTGTTCCTAGCTCCCCCTCTTGGAGTGTTTTCAGTACCTGTCATGGCTACCTTATCCCTTCCTAACTTGACCCCGGGGATCCCAATTTGGTACATTGATCCCCCCGCCGCTACCGTGCCTGGTCAGCCCAAATCTTATCTTACTTTGACCCTACTTCAACTGGTCCCCATGACCCCTCCCGCTGCTACTGTGCCTCAGCCACCTCAACATGAACCTCCTCCTATTGCGAAATATTTGGTTAAAGGGGGAAAAGCTCGCAAGAAGGCATAAAAAGATAAGGCTACCCCGACTGACCCTGCTCCTCCTCAGCCTCCAAAGCATACCCAACCTTGTGCTTTGTGTGATGTTCTTAGTCATGCCACTAATCATTGTCCTGAATTGCCTCGTCTCAAGCCCATGGTTAATGTTTCGTTCCCTGAGCCTACTATCCCTAAAGCCTCTGTTTCTTCCTAGACCACAGCCAATAACCTTGAAATTATTCACACCAACTAACCCTGCACTTTGTGTGATCTCCATGGCCATTATACCCACCGTTGTCCCTTCCTCATGCATTACCATGCCTCTTTGGAGGTAGTTCGGGAGTACAAGATTGAACAGAACCAATCCGACTCTCCCGTCCTTGCATAGTATGCTTCGAGCCAGCTTGAGGATTTACCTGTTCCCATTGACATTCCCCCTCCTGATGTTGAGATGAAGGATCCTACGGCCACCATCCTCTACCTATCATCAATCATGAGATCCATGGTGGAAGCTTCCCCCAAGACTTCCCCTTCTGTTTCGATTGACCTCCCTTTAGCGACCACCTTGGGCTCAATATCAGTGGATCCCTTATCTTCTTGTTCTTCTGTCCCTCCTCATGATGATGCACATGTGAACCTTTCTTCTCATGATGATGATTCAGGTAGCTTTTCCATGTTATGTGATCTCTCTTCCTCTAGTCACCTCACCTTTTACTATGATGACAAAATTATGGAAGCCTTTTTGAACCCTGACTTCATCTTTACCACCCATAAGCGGAATGGCACCATATTTTTCTATGGTGACTTTCATGACTTGAGCAGAAGCTGCCTCCAAGATAGCTTCCACACACCACCTACCCATCGGTGTGTAGGTGGTAGACATCCTACCCAGAGCACTCCCTCTCGTAGTGTTTGTTCGATTTATACCTTGCACTCAGGTTTCTAGCATTGTTCGTCATCCTCTCATTTTTTTTGTGGCACCTTTCATATGGACCCACCGTCCACACCATATATCGGTTATGCCGATGGTGCAAGTTGCTACTCTCGGAATCTAGCCTCGGTAGGTTGGGCCATTTTTACCCCCTTACATTCGCTTGTTCTCTCGAATGGTGTATGCATCGGTACTGCCACCAATAATTAGGCCGAATATGATGCAGTGTGAGGCTTATTAGCTGATGCCCTTTCCCATCGCATCATACACCTTCATGTTCATTTAGATTCCCTACTTCTTGTCATGCAATTGAATGGTGCTTATCATGTGCATAATACTCTCCTTTTTAGAAGATATTTATGAGTGAATATTTTGATGCATGAATTTGAAATCATTACATTCAATCATGTATCTAGAGCACAAAATTACTATGTAGATAACATTGCAAACAATATCCTATATTGGCACTTAGAACATGCATTTAACACAAGACAATAAGATAAAACCATCAAAATTATGCATATCCATTATATGTGTCAGATAAAATGTTTTAGAGTCCATTAACTCTCATACACATGACATGCACATTGCATGTTACAAAAAATCAAAACTGGGGGCACCACATGCCCCTACACCTAATCACTCTCTGGAGGATCCCGAGCCAATGGCTCTACTCCTGCAGCTCGTAGAACATGCATCCACTGTCCAGCCATCGCCATGCACCACATGACCCCTTACCACTCCGAGGGAAGACCAATACATGGCTCTATGTATTGGTCATCCAAGTCTTGCCATCCATGCTCTGAAACATCAGTCAAAAGCCTCTCACATCTATGATGTATTTCCTCCAAGAGGGCCATTGCATCCTCATTTTGTGGTGCTCTCGATCCACTAGGTCCTGTAGCTCCTGACACTGCAGGTTGTCCCATATACCTAGCTAGTTTTAATAGTGTTGTATCTACATTCCAAAAGTGAAAGAATCAGTACCATATACAATATTCTGGAACTTTACAATGCACATAAAATATTAGCAACTTGTCACTTACCATCGGGCCCCCATAGTCGACCAGGAGGCAGTGGAAAGTATGGGTCCCCACTATAGGGATATTCATCTATGTACAGTGGCATATAATCCCAATGAGCAAAGAACTCAAGTCGGAATACCCGTCTGACTGCCCCACCTCCCCCTCTGCATAGTAGTCACCCCCACCGACGCATCCTGGGCTCCCTCGGGCCCCCATCCTGGATCTGTATGTGAGGTCAAAGTTTTGAGATCTTCTCAAAGAAGAGTGAGCACAACACTATGCCATATGCACAGTCATGTTTTACTTCCTGCTTGTATAGTGAAAACTGCCGTCTCAACGATGAAAAAATCATTTGGGCCCACCCATAGTAGGTCCCACTCAACACACTCTCAACAAGCATCATCTGACCCCCAATGATGTGGTGGAGTGCCTGGTTTCCCAGGATCTGTGGCACCATTGTAGCCATAGCACGGGTCTCTAACCTCTCTAGATCCTCAATTGGTATCCGTGTTCCCTTTACATGAAGACCTAGTTGACAATGGCACTCTACAAAATCCATTATATTCTGCCCTTGCAATAACACTAACTGAGTACTCCCCATTATCCCAAGTGGTGGGAGACCAGTTATAAAATATACATCCTAGACCTTCAACTCGATCCGGTGCCCTTGCACTATAAATACCTCATGGTCGGGATCCCAATAAATGACAATACGAGCCAACAAGGGCTCCCCAGCTCTCATGAAAGGGTTCTCCACAAACTTCAGAACCCCAAACCTGGCCAATGCACTGCGGACACCATGATCCTCTTGGACCTCCGACCGTAATGTGTCCAGGTCTCTCTCTCTCCAATTGATCCACAATTCTACCATATCTGCACAAAACCATCATATTTATCAGTGTAAAAAACTAGAAGACTACATTCAAACATAAAAATCCAGCTCTCAGCCAAAAAACAACATAGAAAAACCCCTCTCTATTAGGTCGTACTTTTCAGGAAAAATCCTAGTATAGGTCGCACTTTTCTACCCAAGTCGCAGATATTGCACCAAAAAGTGTGACCCAACCGTGAAGAGGAGTAGGGGTTTGTTCCCGAGTTCTGGGCACCTAAACTGAACTTTCAATCCACTAAAATGAAAGAGTAGGGTTAGGCCTCTTACCTTGAACTGGTAGATCTTGATTCCAATGGTCGGTTTGTCCGCTACGCTTGCCACAAGATTTAGAGCCTTCTCTCCTCTCTACATTCACCATAGCTACACTTGAAAATGAGTAAATTTGGAGGGAAAATGCCTTATTAAAAGAGAAACCCCTGATTTTTCTTTTTCCTGCTACGGCCAAACCATAAAAAATTGTCCACACCATTGGAAATCTCTCACCGAGCTCTCAAATGGGTATCTATTATTTTTTTGTGATTTGATACTTCACCAGGACACATTTTTCCAAGAAGGGTCACTTCACCACTCCTCAAAATCAAATTTCTTCACTTGCAACACTGTACTTGGGGCACCACCTTGCCTCCTACTTGTCCATGCTCGTGTCGATTTTTGTTGTCAGTAACCATCTTGTACTCATGCTTTTATGGTACAAACTAGACCTTTTCTGTGTGGCAGCGTCATCAAGTTTCCCTTGTTTAGAGCATCCAAGTTGAGTCATCATCACATCCATGGAGTTTATGCCAAGTCCCTTTGTATTCCGCTATAGTCCTCCATCCATAATTTCTTGGTTCCTCTCTCATGTCGCACATTATGGCCTTTAGTCCCACTGTCCCCTGTTCCCTTTGATGTTGTGTCAGTCGCTGCCAGGTTATCCATGCCCTTCATGCTCTAACAAGGGAAGTCACCATACCACTACTCAGTACCCCCCATTATCATCCCTAATGTCATTCTATCAGTCGCTCTACTATTTTCTCTCGTGTCTTTTTTGAGGACCCCTTATTGCCTCACCTATGGCACACCTCCTTCTGTCGACATCAGTTCATTCATTCCAGAAGATAGGTCTAGAGGGCAGTGTACCTTGGTTCTAGCTTCCACTCTTGTTCAATGCCTCAGATCAGGCAAAGAGACTCCTTATTTACCTTTGACTTGATTGTTTCTCAGTTCCCACTCCTTACCACATGATTGAGATACATATACTTGATGGTTCAATGATGCAGCATATTGTACCGATGATTCCCAAGTGTGTGTGAGATGTTTCAGACCTCATGAGGGGGTGGCCCTTCTGTTAGCCACCCACATGCCCAGATGACCTCTTCATTACAGCCTTCGATGCAGCTCTAGATATTTGATGATGTCAGCCTCAGCCGTTTGCAGCGCCTTTTAGTTTGCATGTAACATTCAGATTTTCAGAGACCTTTCCTACTTACAGAGCCTCTTTGGTTGTACTTATATCTCATGTAATCAAATATTATTATATAAGACCTGGCTATTATCCCAGGCACAATATGTATGTGGGATTCGTTATCATGTTTTTATCTGGCTCATGTTTATGCCAGCATGTACTATATAGTTTAGTCCCTTATTTACTAGATGCATTATTCTTTGTACTTTGTCTAGGCAGGCATAGGTCTACCTCCACTGCCGCCTATAGCACATGTACTCACTCATAAAAGTGACTTGCGGCACCTGTAAGTCTCTCTCCTCAGGGTCTTCTCCTCTAACGCTTTGGTCTACCTTTTATTTCTCTCTCTCTGACTTCGCCTTCGATGTCTAGTGATTGAGTTCTTACAATGTACTTCGGTCATACGATTAGCTCCTAATGCTTGCACATTGGGGGGAGATCTATTACACCAATTTTTGGTCATCTAACCTGTTACTATTAAATGGACCAAAGTACACCATGTAAGACCAATTTTACCCTAAGTAAAATTACTTTCACTATGAAAAATAACTTATTAATCCATATTTATTAAGTTGTTTATGGTCTAAACAGGAAACCCCATGAGGAAATTTTGAATAAATCCACATTTGTTTGATTTTCCTCAAGGAATAATTAGTTAAACATCAGTTTAATTAATATTCCTTGTAATATTTAACCCAAAATAGGAAAATTAATTAGATATATCATTATTTATCTTATTATTTTCTAGGTATAATTATTTAAACCTTATTTAAATAATATTCCTTGCTAAATTTGACTAAATCATTTATAAATAATTGAATAAATAATTATTTATTTAACTATTACTCAACCAAATCCTTAAAATAATAATAAATCATTTATTTATTTATTATTTACAAATAAAGTGATTTGAACAAATTCAAATTCCTTTTCCCTCCAACAAATATAATTAAATATTCCATAAAAGTTGGATCTAGATTTGGTTAATAATATTTTAATTGTGCACCAATATCTAGACTAACTCAATATTTTTTGATAAATAGAAGGGTTTTTCCATTAATTCACTACCTTTTGTTGCCTAAAGATCACTCTGGATATATACTTTTGGTGTGATTTTGATCCTCCATCATTGTCATATTTTGCTACCATTTTTCTTGTGAGCTCCCTTTGAGTTCCATTTTTTGTCTTGTTTTCCTACACCATAAAGAGAGAGAGAGATCTTAGATCTGAAGTGCTGAGGACATAAAATAACCCATCCCATTGAGGGGGACTGGCAACATCTTTCTAAGTTCCCTTCCTAGGTGTCAAAAATACAAAAAATTCTTTAAAAAATATTCTCGTCTTTTCTATTGGATGCATGGAGTAACTCTTACTTTTATTTACTGCTTAATGTCTTTTACTGCATAGATCTAGATTTTGTAGCATTTATCTTGTTAAACTAATCCATGGATCACGACAGTGTAAGGAAGGCTCCTTTACACCAGAGATCTCTCCTCCAAATAGTTTCCAAACACCCTGCAACTCCTCACTTGCAAAATAATGCATTACAGGGAGATAAATTGTATTGTAGGCTTGATGTAGAGCTTTCCCTGATGCCAAGTTGTAGATATGAAGCTCCAATCAGCTAATACACTCTTACCAATGGGATATAAGGCTTTCCCACTGAAAAGAGGCACTAGTATAGTCTAGATATGAAGAGATCTAGTCTCCACTTGCTGTTGCTCACAATGACAACAAAACCCTCAACAGGATCTAAGTTGTAGCTGGAAGAAGAAGCTTGGCCAAATTTCTGATAGTGGACAAGAAATGCAAGACTCTTCTAAGAGACCTCTCAAGTAAAGAGGTGGGATTCCCGATTAGGAACATCTAGTGCTAAGCAGCACTATTCTCAGTAAAACGGCTAGAGAATGAGAAGTGTCTAAATAGACAAATCCTTTCAAGATAATATGTTCAACAATCCCTCTCATTTTTCTCTCCTCTTTCATTTATAGGATGAAAGCCTTGCAAAACCCTAAACCATCTCAAAGGTTTAGCTCCTTTCACATTTGAAACCTCCAACTAAATTTGTGTTGTTCATCTAGGTACATTGCATCTGGACAACGCTGTCGATTTCGTCCTGTTGACCCAATCAATTATCACAATCCCTTTTCACACATGAGAGAGTTTTACTAAGGCAACATAGATTTAGCCTTGTTCACATGGGAATCGATTTATTCTATTGTTTAAGGATCTGAATTTGTCCTCCTTTACAATTTTATTCTTGTAACAAAAAATGAAAACAAAATTGAATATTCCTATTAGCTTGGGCTAATTAGGAATATTACATAGATGAGGACGTGGCACTTGCAATGAGAATGAAGGGTAAGCCAAAAAAGGACATAAGTAAAGTTAAGTGTTTCAACTGTGGTGAGATGGGTCATTTTTCATCAAGATATCCAAAGAAAGGAGATGATGAGAAAGGGAAAAATAAAGGAAAGCATATCATTGCTTCAGTAGAGATGGATGAACTCTCCAGGAGCTTGGAAGAGGACAATTTTTCTACTATTTCTCATTTCTCGCAGGGTTTATTAGAGAGGATGGATGGTATGTGGAAAGTGGTTTTATGAAGCACATGAGAGGGTCACAAGATTTTTTTGAGACTCTAGCTGAACGGGACTCAAATTTGCACATGGTGTATGGTGACAAGAGTTAGTTGGAGATCCGAGGATCGGGTGTGGTGCCATTTAGGATGGAGAAAGGATGTATGATGTGGGTCTGGGATGTATTGTTTGTAACAGGACTCATATATAATGTGATATCCATATCAATGATAGAGAGGAAGGGGTTTGAGTTATTGTTCCATGATGGGAAGGCAAGACTCAAGCCTAGTGTCTCTAAGTCATGTGGGATTATGCTTGGAGTCAAGGAGCATGGTCTCTACAGGTTGATGGGTAAGCCTGAGGATCATGGGAAGAAGTAGAGGTAGGTAAAGGTTCCAAAGAAGCATGAGTAGGTGTAGGCTTCAGAGGAGAAGGTATAGTTTCCTAAGAAGAAGGTACACTTTTTAGAGAAGTTCCAGGTTCCAGAGGCTCAGAGGGAGTCAAGTTCTATAGGGAATTTTTACATTCATAGGGAGACTCTCCAACCCAATAAGAGTGCTTGGTCAGTGGAGAGCAAGGGTGATTCCACATATGGCACAATGTCATGGTGAGATTGGAAAGTGACACATGAGAAGAAAAATAAGCAAGAGGCTTCGAGTGACAGCGACACTTCAGATCAAGGTGTATTTCACTGTACAGGGATTGTTGTGATTATGAGCGCTAAGGCTTGGGCAAGCGTTGTGAGCAGAGATGAAGAAGATGAATTAATTCATAGTCATAGAGGTACCTTCCTCACTAAGAGGGAGTGTCAATTTTTGTACCTTGGGAGTTACTCCAAGCTCTATGGTTAAGGGTTTGGATGGAAAAGCACCACAAGGATAGCATGTGGGCTTTGAACCCAAGTGAGGGTTTTTCAACCCATATTGATTTGGGCCAAAATCAAGATGCATATATGGCATGTGATGGATGAGGATGATAGTGCTCGGGGAAACGATTCCAATTCATCGAGAATCGTCTGAATTCGAGTTGTCGTTAGAGAGAAATGAATTTTTGAAGTTGAAAAGGTAATTATTAGTTACCAAGTCATGTAGGCTTGGTGTAAAAGGGTGCCAATAGATGTGTCTCTTCAATTAAATACATTGAGGCTTCATCTCTATAAATAGAATAGGATTTGGAGTCATTTTAGCATCCATTTGGTGCAATACATTTCAAAGTGTACCTATGAAATTTCATGGACAAAGAGGTCGCAACAAGGGAGAAAATTATAGTGTGCAGGAGCTCTAAAATCAGCGTGGGAACATCTGTGATAGGGTTGCGGTTTTGTAGTGACAATGTGGAATTTTAAAGGTTGATTGGGCTTAAGGAAGGGCTTTGGTGAGTGTGTATTGTTGGGTATCTGAGTCCGTGGAAAAGGAGCAAGTAGAATGGCACGAGGGAGGCCAGAACAACATGAGATATTATGTGTTGATGTCGCTTTGTTGTAGGTGACAACATGGCACTTTTGAAGACTATTTCAGCTTGTTTAAGTATTGTTCTTAGGCTCATATTGCAGGGAAGAAAGGCGATAGAAAGGAGGAGTAGGAAATTGTTGTTTAAGGGTTGTTTAGTCGAGTTTTGTGGGAGACCTAAAGCTACAACAACTATTGTGCTAGGCTGCAGGCCATAGCCAGCAAGTTGTGTCATTATTTAGTGATATGTTTGAGTCTAACCACGCATAAGGTGGAAATGTAGGTGTGGAGTATATCTCCCTTGGAGGACCACAAGTTTTGGGAGGATTTTTTGTTGAGTTGTGATGCAAGCCGAGGACTAAGCCTACCCAAAACCCGGTGATCTTCCTTTCCATATAGTGTGCTCTCAGTTGAAAACACACTCTACACCAATATATATACCACAGCTCCCTTCAATCCAATTTATTTCAAAACTGAGATCAGAGTCCCGCAATAACCTTATCATGCCAATTTATGAAAGAAAAAAATTTCCAATTTCCATGCATGATAATCCTCAAAGCCAAGCCTATGGGACTTTGTGTCAGAACCTAGAGAATTCCTTCTATTGTGTGCGCATTTAACATTTTAGTGATTCAACTTACCCCGCTTGCTCTTCACTTGACCACTTCACACCTAGATCATTTAAATTTTCTCAGCGAGACAAGAACCTCGACCAATTCTTGTAACCAAAGCTTCCTTCATGAATCTTCATCAAAAATCCCTTGAACTACGCTCATCGCAATACTAAAGCTCTTTTACCCGAATGTGATATTGCTCCTCGTCCGTCCACTTCTTAATTCATTCCTATGACATGATCTTAACCGTCCATATTATGGTAATGTGCCCATGCCGACCTATCTAGATGGTAGAATGCATGTCCAACTCGTAGGTCAATCTTCCACTGTTGCAAGTCTATTAATCTTATCACAGTATCCAGTTCACGGGATCAAGCTTTTGCTACTCCTCATACTTAGATTTCCATACTCAATCACATAGAGGAAAGGAGTACAAGATCCCCTGTTCCAAAATGAATCACACGGTGTTGGAATGTTTTGCAAAGCTTTTAGCAACGACACCGAAATAATTCTTCTACTAATTCTGTCAAGAGAAATAATTGTCAATGACGTTAGCGCAACTCAGGAAATTCTCTATCCAAAGACATATACATTTCGTTCATTGAGGCTTTATTCAATAGGCTACTTGAATCCTAGCTCGAAACAAATGTTGCATATAAATCACCACATGAATGGTATCCTACTTTTGTGCCCATGCAAAATTTCTCTCTTATTTGAAGTCGAGTGTGCCTTTGGTATATTTCCACCTTTCACCTTTAAAATACTTAATATATTCACTATTACCTCACGCAAAGATATGTATCACAACATAAAATCATCCACAGAAATATTCACCAAATAAAAAACATATAAATATGTTACTCATAAATTAAGTCCAAATATACATCATACTAGCTTGATATGCAATATGGCACGCAACATTGGCCTTTCTCCAATTCATACTCACAATTCACCTCTACCTCTAACTCTCCTCCCCATTTCTCATATGAAAACTTAAATTTATATAAATAATTACATAGTTATGTATTATTCTAAATCCATGATCTTCTCCATAGATCACTCAACTAATTCCTAAAAACTCTTAATGATCCCTTGAGCATATCAACAACTCAACTAAATCCTATTTTAGGACATCTTAATCCCTAAGATTTTTATAAGATCTTCAAAGAGATATTATCTCTTGTATTCTCTCATAATTTAGAATATTTACAATTAAAACCTCACATACATTTTCTCACTCAATTTATTAAAAATATACAAATTTAAAATCGAACATCGCACCCTTAAGTTAACCAAATATACAATGATTTTTTAAGCAGGATGCCCCTGCATAAAGTTGTGAGGAGGTTAAGGGTAGCATGGTGTTCCCTAACCAGTGGTGCAACAGTATAGAAGTCCAATATGGTGACAACAGTGATGTTGTGAGGTGTATTGGGTCAAGACATGATCAGATTGGATCAGTTTATGGAGCAGCATGCTGAAGCCAAGTGTATGATCTTCTGAGGTGGCGAAGTATCATAGTAGGAGAATATTTAGTAGTGACGAAATTGGGTACCATAGTACTCTTGGAGGGCAGCATGTTGGCTACTAAAAGTAGCCCTAGACGAGCTATCTTAAAGGACGAAGAGCAGTTGAAGGTTGGGTAAAAGTTGGTGCTGAAGTGAAACACTCTGATGAACAAAAGTTGTTGCTAGCCTGCTAGATTGGAGCTTAGGATTAGGTCTTCCCAAAGAGAAGATTGGATCATCCCAAGTACACTCTACATAAGGACGTTAAATAGTGTTAGATGGAAACCCTCCTAGAGACATGATGTGTAGTGGCCTTGATGGACTCAGGCACTACTAGTGAGAAGTACATGTGCAATGGACCGACAGGATAAGATATGACAAAGAAGCTACAATGAAGTTTTCATTGTATCTTGTATACCATAGACTTTTTTATTATTTATATTTGGTTTAATATAACAAATATTGTGGATTGTACATTATTGTACATTTTTTTTAAACTGTGTATATTGTGCATATGTGATTTACTGCTTTATATTTTCCGCTGTGTAAAGTATTTTATGGTTAATATTCTTGGTTTGGTAGAATAAGTGATTTAAGAATATACCTAGACCCAAGGTCATGGAAATTCAATAGATGATATGTTTTTGATTGGAAATGACAAATAAATTATCCAATATTTGAAGACAAAATTGTCTTCCAAATTCAACAAGAAGGATCTTGGTGTTGCAAATGATATTTTGGGCATGGAAATTAAAAGATATCGAGAAAAGAGGAAGCTTTGGTTAAATCAAAGGACGTATGTTGATAAAATATTGCAGAGGTTTAATATGCAGGATAGTAAACCGATTAAGGTTCCTATTCATGTAGCTGTAAAGTTATATGTTGAACAGTTTCCCAAGTCACAAGTAGAGGAAGAGGACATGTCCCATGTTCCTATGCAAGTGCAGTGGTTAGCCTGATGTATGTAATGGTTTGTACTAGACCAAAAATTGCACATGCAGTGGGATTATTTAGAAAGATTACGTCAAAACCAAGGAAGGAGCATTGGACAGAAGTGAAGCGGGTTTTTAGATATTTGTGTGGCACTAGTGATTATGGTATGTGTTACAAAGGAAGACCAGGATTGGACAAAGTTTTGGAAATACATGTCTTTGTTGAAGAAGACTAGGCTACAGATCTAGATCAAAGAAGATCTACAAGTGGGTATGTGTTTAACGTATTTGGAGGAGCAGTCACTTGGATGAGCAAAAGACAGTCTATAGTGGCTCTTTCAACTATAGAGGTTGAATACATGGAAACCACTCATGCAAGAAAATAAGTATTTTGGTTGCAAATATTTTGTTCAAGTATGGGGTTGGTACAATGAGCTATAAGGATATGCTATGAAAACCAAAGTGAAATTTTCTTGGCAAAGAACACTGCTTATCATTCAAACACTAAGCACATTGATGTTCAGTATCACTTTTTGAGGGATATGGTTGAGGACAAAAAGGTGTTTCTAGTAAAGGTGGGCACCTTGAAGAATGTTTCAAATACATTGAAAAAATTTGTGAGCATTGAGAATTTGTCTTGGTGTAGAGAAAAAATGGTCATTGCAGGGTTGGACCAATGATTGATCTCTCCTGTGACCCCCTGTGTGGAAAATAAAACAGTAAGTGGGACAATGTTGGGTGTGTGTTATATTCTTTCCATGAATATTTGCACATGCGAGGGGGTCACATGGGGGTGATAGCCCCCCGCCCCAATTATTGCACCAGACGTAGCCCCCCTATCAGGGGGTTTGTAGGAGTGCGAAAACACCACGAGAAAAAAAAAATTGACCTTATATTAGGTGGGAATATCTACCTATGTTTTTGTGCATGGGTTTTTCACATGGTTTTGGGTGTAATATCCCAAAGGGGAGAATGCAGTAATGCTTAAACACAATATAAGAACTATAACTAAGTAAACAATAGATCTAAAGAAAACATCAGAATTTAGAAATAATCTGAGCCATTTTATTATATGGAGATGAATCAGTTACACAATGTACATAAAATGAGTAGATCTAGCCCAAGAGAAGGCCTAGAATCACCCTACAATGGTGCTGCAACTAGTATTGCGTAACTAGAGAGCTTACAAAAGAAATACTGCGTTGTCCCTGCTGCTACTGATATACATGGAAATGATGCAAAGGAAAATGCAGATCTAGGGAGCTTAAGAACTCTAATGATGCCAAGATTAAAGATCTGGCCAATGTGATGGGAACCCCCAAGATAACCCAGAAAGGATTTTCCAAATCTACAACTTTGAAAAACCACCCTCCTATGGTTTGATCCTTTATCTATTGGAATTAAAATTATAAATCTAGATCTAACCAATAAATGGCTGAAACATGTCATAATATCAGATCTAATCTTTAAGGGTTAATCCCTCCTTCATATCTATAGGCTAGAAGCTCTAGATCTAGCTTATCAATCCTCTAATGATGATTACAACTGCTCCTACACAACTTCTCATAAAAACTGCGTTGTAAGGGAAAGAGATGATCTATGCCTACTGAAATATGCTGCAATAGACTCTAGGCTGATGGAAATACTGATGGCAAGGTTAAGGGTTGATCCCTCACAGGATTACTAGCTGAAATGCTAGTAACTTCCTTTCTCCTTTGGATCTGCAATAATGGACAGTGTAATTCTGGATGGAACTACTGTTGCTAGGAGGTAAATAACTCTTGGCTTGATACCAGATCTGAAATGAAGCTATAGGAATGCTGGTGCAGTAACAACTGAAGGTCCGTCCAACTAGAACCGGTCAACGATGACGTGGCTCAGTCAACAAGGTCTTTTTTTTGTTCTCTCGGCAATGTTATTTATCAATTTTAGAAAAATTGATAAATAAATATAATTGGCAACTTTAGAATGGTATATTGTAATCTCGGCTTATATATATATTACCAATGTTATAATCAAAGTTATAACTCCCGGACTTTTATAATTGTTCAACCCTTTTATCTTTATATAAATATTCCACGATTACAAGAACCTTTGTGTTTAATTAGCCTCCGTGCATTATGTAATATCCCGCCACGTTATAACAGATATTAAACCTCGAGCTTTATATTAATATTCTATGCTTTGGACACACTTTATAATAAAACTTCAGACCGGCCCCACCTATGCACCGTACCTCGCTTATCCTCCACGCACTTTTATTAAACTTCGCGTATCTTCGTCGAATAGTCACCGTCAGATGTCCCCTTTTCAAATCAACGATCCTGAGAATTTTCGCTCGGCATCCTGGTATTGACGTTAACGCGCAAAATCACAAGTTAATGAGCGGTTTTCAAATAGTTCCTCTGCCACGTGTCGATTCTTGTATGGAATCGCTTGTGTCCAGGGAAATACCGCTTATGGTTGGAAAGTGGTGTGGAAAGGGGCAAACCGCCTCTGCAAAACCACTTATGGTTTTGGTACAGTACTTGACTTGAGTTAATGTGTCGGTTTGTGTGGTCCTTCATTTTCGTTAACTCAGAGTTAAGTCTCCGGTTGGGGGGGATTCAATTAACACAAAAAAACGCAAATTTCTGTGTTACGTGGGATTCCATTACTCTAAGCAGAGTTCCATGGCCGTGCTTCTCCATACAGACTTCGCTTGCAGTTGGGATGTAATCCACAGGGATCATTCAAACAAACTGGGAGACACGGAAAACAGGGAGTGCGGGACTGTATGACAGTTCCATTCAGGAAATATACACGCACAGACTACAATCGCTTCACGATTAAACAAATTTACTCACAAACACCAATTCGAGACAAATTGATAATCAAATGGGAACATAAATTCATTCAGCCGGAAGAAATTGCACAACACACAGAGTTTATTATCGAAAATCTCTCCTCTATTCTTACATCCGAAAGAATACAATTATATACATTACAATGTGACTCTTCGGATCCTCTGTGAGGACCGTTCTAAAAACCAAAAGCCTAATTACAACTATTCAACTAACTGAAATATGATAGTTAGAATAACAGCTATTCAACTTCTACGACTCCAACTGATCAATTAATACAATCAGCTAAGGCATTGACACCTAGCTGTGATAATTCAACTGTTTTTCAACCCTCCTAGCCACAACATGTGGAAAAAACTCATACATTTCTGGCTAGTACCTAATGCCCCTGCATCAGACTCCTGAGGGAAATTTTCTTCATGGGCTCCTGTCCATGAGCTTTTCCACTGATCTGCCTATCTTCTGCAACAATTCTTCTGTCATCCAAGTGGCATCTTCCTCTGGTTTATCCCTCCATTTGATCAAGTACTGGAAGTACTCTTGTCCTATGGTTCTTCTGAATGGTCTTTTATCCAATATCTTCTCTGGTTGCAATGGCTGTGCTGGAGGTAGCTGCTCTTCCCACTCAATCTGTTCCTTGTCTGCTAATTTGTCCTCTGCACAATCATCTTCATACTTGTATAAATATGCAACATTAAAAATGGGAGATATTCCAACATCAGGTGGCAATTAAATCTCATAAGAATTTGCAGAAAACTTCCGAAGTATCTTGCATGGCCCAATCTTTTTGAACTTCAATTTGTTGTACTGCTTCTTTGGGAACCTTTCCTTTCTCAAGTGTGCCAAAACCTGATCTCCTACTTCAAAATGAACTTCCTTTCTGCTCAAGTCTGCTCTTCTTTTGTATTTGATGTTGCTGCCTTGTAGTTATTGTTTCACTTGTTCATGTATGGCCTGGATCTCTGAAGCAAATTCCTCACCATCTGCACTTCTCAGCTCTGCCCTTCCTAGATTTCTTAACTTTGATATTCCTCTGGGGTGCATTCCATAAACAATATGGAATGGACTCTACCCTGTGCTCCTGTTTGGTGAATCATTATATGCATATTCTGCTTGGGGAAAAATATGGTCCCATTGCTTGGGATGCTCTCCTGCAAGACTCCTCAACAAATTTCCCAGGCTTCTATTCACAACCTCAGTTTTTCCATCAGTCTAGGGATGATAAACTGAGTTGAAACTTAGTTTGGTACCAATTTTCTTCCACAATGTCCTCCAAAAGTGCCCCATAAATCTAGTGTCTCGTTCTGAAATGATGCTCCTGGGTAACCCATGCAATCTAACAACTTCTTTGAAAAACAAGTTAGAAACATGGGTGGCATCACTAGTTTTATAGCATGGAATGAAATGTGCCATTTTGGAGAATCTATCCACCACAACAAAGACTGCATCATTCCCTCTCTGAGTCTTGGGCAATCCTTGAACAAAATCCATACTCACCATGTCCCAAGGCCTGTCTGGAATAGTCAAGGGAGTGTACAATCCTGCATTCTGGCTCCTTCCTTTAGCATATTGACAAATCTTGTAGTTCTTCACAAACTTGTCCACTTTTGTTCTCATCTTGGGCCAGAAATAAAAGTGACTCAGCTGCTCATAAGTCTTGTCAGTACCAAAGTGTCCAGCAAGTCCTCCACTATGCTTTTCTTTGATCAAATTTTCTCTCATGGAACATTTTGGTACACATAGTTGGCTTCTTCTGAATAACAAGTCCTCCTGCAGGAAATAATCCAGCCACTAACTTCTATCTGTTAGAACAGGGTTACTACATGCTTCAAATGCTTCTTTAAAATCTGGATCTGTTTTATACAATTCTTTGAGAAAATCAAATCCTGCAACTTCAAAATTAGTTCCTTGAACAAGCATGTGTCTCCTACTCAAAGCATCAACTACTTTATTGGCTTGGCCACTTATATGTTTCAAAACAAAATTAAAACTTTGGAGATACTCAACCCATTTAGCATGCTTATGTTTCAACTTGGGCTGTTGTACAATATACTGCAAAGCATGATTATCAGAATACAATACAAATTCTCTGGACATCAAATAGTGCCTCCACTTCTTCAATGCTTGAACAATTGCATAGAATTCCTTCTCATAAGAGGAATACTTTCTCCTGGTGTCATTCAGCTTTTCATTGAAATAGGCTATAGGCCTATCATCCTGACTCAACACAGCTCCAATGGCTTCCCCACTAGCATCACATTTTACTTGAAATGGTTTAGTAAAATAAGGCAGGATCAAAACAGGCTTCTCTGTTATCTTTTGCTTCAAAACTTTAAAGTTTCTTTCTGCTTCAGCAGTCCACCTAAATGGCTGTTTGTTCTTCTTTATTGTCTCAACTATGGGTGCATTGATCTTACTGAAGTTTCTTATAAACTTTCTGTAAAAACTAGCAAGTCCATGGAAACTTCTTACCTCAAAAACATTCCTGGGTGAAGGCCACTCCATAATTGCCTTAACTTTCTCTGGGTCCATCTTTAATCCTTCTGCAGAAACAAAAAACCCCAAATACACCAACTCTTCCTTCATGAATGAGAATTTCTTCAAATTTATCAGCAGTTTCTCTTGGTGCAGCTTCTTCAAAACATGATTAAGATGCCTTAAATGTTCTTCTCTAGTTCTGTTGAAAACTAATATATCATCCAGATATACTATCACAAATTTACCAATGAATTCTTTCAACACTTCATTCATAAGTCTCATAAAAGTGCTAGGTGCATTTGACAACCCAAAAGGCATTACCATCCATTCATACAGTCCTTCATTTGTTTTAAAGGCATTTTTCCACTCATCACCCTCTCTTATTCTAATCTGATGGTATCCACTTTTTAAATCTATCTTTGAAAAATATTTAGCACCACTCAAACAATTTTACCTAACCTAATTCATAAAGGGAATTATACCGATTTATCTATTAAATGCTCTCAAGAATCAATACAGCATCCTTCAGCTCATCTTTGGGCTCAACACTGCAATTTACATGGACTCAAACTTTTCTAATCACTCTTTGTCCATCAGCCTCGACTTGTCTCCGATTTCTTCATGTTCCTGGGGTCACCTCACAGGATGTTTTATTCTGGCGATTTGAACCAGGGATAAAATCTATCTGATGGCTAATCTTTCTCACAGGTGGCAGCTCATCAGGTAAATCATCCACAACAATGTCACAGTAATCATCTAACATCTCTTGGAGTTCTATTGGAAAATCAGAAATCTTTGTAGAAGTAAGAACTACTTTTGGTTTGCAAACTAAAGCAAATCTTACCTCTTCTTCTTCTATCTGCTGCAGATATTCCTTCCCACTTAGCAAAAAGGTCTTTGGATCAATCACTCTGCTGGATGGCTCCCCTTCTTCCATGGGAATCAATATATGATGTACCCCATCTTTAAAGAACTTGTAAGTGTTCTTCTTGCCATCATGCACTGCTGCTCTGTCAAACTGCCAAGGTCTACCCAATAGTATATGACACACATCCATGGGCATTACATCACACAAAACCTTGTCCTTGTATTTGCCCATTTGCAGCTCTATTTCACACTGTTATTTCACAACCAGCTGGTGCCCTTTATGCAGCCAGGACACCCTGTAGGGAGTGGGGTGCTCCCTAGTCTTCAGCTTCAGTTTTTCTATCACCTCAGTGGAAACCAAATTTTCTGTGTTGCCACTATCAATGATTAGCTGGCAGCATTTCCCTTGGATTTTGCATATGCTCCTAAACAAAGTCTTCCTTTGTGCAGGTTCAGTGACTTCTTTGGTTTGTTTCAATAGGACCTTATTAACGACCAAGGACTCTCCCCTCTCTGGAAGAACTTTTTCTTCAATTTATGCTTCTTATTCAACCTGGGAAACAACAACATTTCTTGGACCAGCACCCACATTCTATGGACACTCATAGTTCTTATGTCCCACTCCCTGACATCTATAACACCTCAACTCTCTACCTCTACCTATGTCTCTGCCTCCTCTTCCTTTTCCTCTGTAAGGACCCCTTCTGCCACTTGCATCCTCCTCTGTAGATGCATTCTGAGGTGAGCTACTGTTAGCTCCATCCCTGGGTGTAGGCTTTCCTCTACCACCCTAACTTCCCTTCCCATGGAAAGTACCTCTCTTCTTGGCAGACTGTTTCCTCAGGAGTTTCTCCTATGCTTTCAAGGCCATCTAGTACGCCTCTTCTACTATCTTGGGAGACAAGAGACCAATCTCATCTTGGATCTCCAGCTTGAGACCATTCACATATCTGGCAGTATTTTCTGGTGTATCTTGGAATTGCCCAGCTCTTATTTTCACTCTGTAGAACTCCTCTGTGTATTCTTTTACTGTCAGCAACCTCTGTCTCAGGTTCTGCATTTGTCTATACAATGTCAGCTGGTAATCACTAGGCAGGAATTTACCTTTCAACTTGGCCATCATTCTGGTCTAGCTCTTGATAGGTTGCTTTCCAACTCTCCTCCTTTCTGCCTGCACTCCATCCCACCAAAGTGCAACATGTCCCTTCAGCTTTGTCACTACAAACTTGACCTTTTTATCTTCACTTATTTCTTCATAATCGAAGCACTTGTTTAATTCATTTATCCAGTCCACCAGCTCTTCTGGATTCAGTCCCCCTGCATAGCTTGACACTTCAATTCTGGGCTTAACTGCAGACCCCAGAATAGTCCTAAGGAACCTCATGTCAGGAGGAATTTCAACATTTTCTTCAGTTGATTCTGTTTTAGGTTCACTGATGTCTTCGGGATCTCTGGTCTGTCTTCGCTCCACGACATCCATTCTGGCCTCGACCATCTGCAAAACCTCCAACACTTCTGCGTTGGCTACAGGTCTCCTTCTTCCAGCACCTCTACCAAGTCGGATTGCCATGTCAGAAAACAACTTAAACCACCCGCTCCGATACCACAAATGGTGCAGTAACAACTGAAGGTCCGTCCAACTAGAACCGGTCAACGATGACGTGGCTCAGTCAACAAGGTCTTTTTTTTTCTCTCGGCAATGTTATTTATCAATTTTAGAAAAATTGATAAATAAATATAATTGGAAAATTTAGAATGTTATATTGTAATCTCGGCTTATATATATATTACCAACGTTATAATCAAAGTTATAACTCCCGGACTTTTATAATTGTTCGGCCCTTTTATCTTTATATAAATATTCCACGATTACAAGAACCTTTGTGTTTAATTAGCCTCCGTGTGTTATGTAATATTCCGCCATGTTATAACAGATATTAAACCTCGGGCTTTATATTAATATTCTATGCTTTGGACACACTTTATAATAAAACTTCAGACCAGCCCCACCTATGCACCGTACCTCGCTTATCCTCCACGCACTTTTATTAAACTTCGCGTATCTTCATCGAATAGTCACCGTCGGATGTCCCCTTTTCAAATCAACTGTCCTGAGAATTTCCGCTCGACGTCCTGGTATTGACGTTAACGCGCGAAATCGCAAGTTAATGAGCGGTTTTCAAACAGTTCCTCTGCCACGTGCCGATTCTTGTATGGAATCGCTCGCGTCCAGGGAAATACCGCTTATGGTCGGAAAGTGGTGCGGAAAGGGGAAAACCGCCTCTGCGAAACCACTTATGGTTCTGGTACAGTACTTGACTCAGGTTAATGTGTCGGTTTGTGTGGTCCTTCGTGTTCGTTAACTTAGAGTTAAGTCTCCAGTTGGGGGGGATTCAATTAACACAAACAAAAGAAAATTTCTGTGTTACGCGGGATTCCATTACTCTAAGCAGAGTTCCACGGTCGTGCTTCTCCATACAGACTTCTCTTGTGGTTGGGATGTAATCCAAAGGGATCATTCAAACAAACTGGGAGACACAGCAAACATGGAGTGCGGGACTGTACGATAGTTCCATTCAAGAAATATACACGCACATACTACAATCGCTTTACGATTAAACAAATTTACTCACAAACACCAATTCGAGACAAATTGATAATCAAATGGGAACGGAAATTCATTCAGCCGGAAGCAATTGCACAACACACAGATTTTATTATTGAAAATACCTCCTCTATCCTCCTCTATTCTTACATTTTAAAGAATACAATTATATACATTACAATGTGACTCTTCAGATCCTCTGTGAGGACCGTTCTAAAAACCAAAAGCCTAATTACAACTATTCAACTAACTGAAATATGACAGTTAGAATAACGGCTATCCAACTGATCAATTAATACAATCAGCTAAGGCATTGACACCTAGCTGTGATAATTCGACTGTTTTTCAACCCTCCTAGCCACAACATGTGGACAAAATTCATACATTTCTGGCTAGTACCTAATGCCCCTGCATCAAATGCTAATATTTAAGCCAAAGGTGATAGGAATAATCCTACACCGGTTCCTCAACTGAAATATTGAAGGACAACCTCCTCCTCTCAAACTTATCTTCAGAAATCTGCAATTTTAGAATATGGATGTTCTGTAGAAAGTAGGAAAAGATATGTGGGACCTGTTGGGCCTTGAAATTGTCATTCACTTCCATTAAATTTTCACTTATATTTCCATATTACCACCTTCACTCTACCTCCATTTCATTACATTTACCTTACCATTACCACTATTGGGTTAAATTTATGTTTTTCCAAACTTTATTATTTCTTAGCATTTTTAAGTGAATTTGTGGTTAAAAATTAGAAAATAATGTGCGTATGCTTATACCTAACAAGTGGGATGAGATTGTTGCCATGTGTAGGTAAAAAGGAAGCTTTTGAAAGACCTTTATGTGGCCTACCAAAACAAAATTCGAATTTTAGTGGAGAATATCATGGGATCATGAGGATATGTGTTTCATTTCCTTTTTGTATCAAAACTCTAAGAAGATATGTGTCTCATTTCCTATTTTGTATTGAAACTCTAAAAATACATGTGTCTTATCATTTCCTATTTTGATTGTAACTCTAGAGATAGAGGGAGAGATTCATGGACTCTCATTAATGAGATAACTTCTCATATTTTTGTATAAATAGGGGAAGCTTTCTCCTATCAGGGGGTGGAAAAAATAGGAAAAGAAGAGAAGCGATTGTAGAGTATTTTGTAAAAAGGCTTGAGATGGAATGGGATGTATATTTGTGAGTTTATCAATAAAGAAGTTCTTTGATGTTGTTTTGATCACATCTTCAAGGATCTAAGGAGTTCACTGAATTGGTAACAGAGGGCCCCTGCTACTAAGGAGGTTTCATGTGTTTTCTAGCTAAGTTTATTTCAATTTCTATTTAGAATTTATCTTTACTTTTTGCTCAAATTATTGCTTTCATAATTTGAAATTTCTAGATCAAACTAAGTAAAATCTATTAAATAATGGATAAGTGACTTATAAGAACAGTGATTTCCTAGGTTTCATTTCTTGTCTTTCATAGTTAACAGTTACTGTGCTCGACCAAGTAAAGACCATTTAAATCTTAAATTAAAATGGTTAGTGACTTATAGATACAGTAATTGTCCAACATTTTGTTTCATGTCATAGGATATCCTCATTAGACTACAATTAATCTCTTTCAAAAGCTCTTCCAATAAACCTTAATTGAATGAATAAGATTCAGTTGTAATATCTTTGAGTTATTGATTTTCAACATTTTATTTTATGTCATAGGAGATCCTCATTACACTACAATTAATATCTTTCAAAAGCTCTTCCAATAAACCTTAATTGAATGAATAAGATTTAGTTGCAATGTTTTTGAGTTATTGATTGTTTTAGCATTTTATTTTATGTCATAGGAGATCCTCATTACACTACAATTAATCTCTTTCAAAACTATTCCAATAAAATTTGATTGAATGAATAATATTCAGTAGTAATGTTTGAGTTATTAGTTTTTTTCCTTTCTTGAATCTTCAATTAAGCTACAATATCCATGCATTAGGATTTCTAGTTTTCATCATTTCTTAATTAGAAAATAGACTCCAAAAACTTGCAGATAAAACTCTTATTTAATTCATTTGAAAACATTTCATTTTCCTTCCTTTTTAAATAGATTTAATCTCATATTTCTAGTTTAGAATAGAATGCTAAGGATCAAAATATAAAAACTCCCAAAACATCAACAAAACATTAAAACAATGAAGTAAGGAAAAGGGACACTTAGGCACATACAGTGCATTACACTTCATCAGTTTACTAGCCTTGGTCGATAATTTATGTTAACAATTTAGGACACTAAATTGACTAAACAGGACCAATGCTTGGTTTAGAATGAAGTAAAATACTCTTTCAAGAGCTACTCAATGAAAGAGGTGGGATTCCTGACTAGGAACACCCTGTGCTAAATAACACTTGCAATCTTTTATAAATAGCCCAAGAAATCATGAAATGTCATATGACAATTCCAGATCTAAACAGATCATACATCAACAATAGTCTTCAACATGCCTTGTATCTTACCTTCATATTCTTTGTATATTTTATGAAACTTCTCATGCCTTGGCCCACCTCATAACTACATTTTACATGTGGACATAGGTCTCCATGTTGACTCCGCTATCATTTCATGATCTCCATGATGTGTGAATGTTCTTATCACACTCTCCATCATGTGTGCATTAATGCACCACTTCCTCCATCATCTCATCATAAATTATCTATGATCTTATGTTTGATCCCTTCCAAGATCTTAGTTGACTGTATCAACCTCCATGATCTATCTCATTAATGAGACATGATATCCACTCCCTTCACATTAAGTGGTTTCTCTACTACTCCATTATGTAGATCTAGATCTGAAATATCCACATACACACATCAAAAGTGGATTTTATTCATATTTTAGGATTATGGATCCCTCCACCCTTTTATTTACTTAATTAATTAAGTTCATTAAGAACTCTAATATTCCAAATATCATGTAAAAATTTGGGAATATTACAGTCCTCCCTGGAAAAATGTTTCTTTACCTCAAGCAACTGCAAAAGTGGATGCTACAACAAACATCCTCCCTCCAAATGGTATCCTCATCTGGAAGGCCTTCCCATCTGTCACAATGTGTTATGCATGTCCAGCTCTAAAGCTGCCTTACTAGAATTTCTAGAATGGCCTCCAACTGAAAGTTATATACCCATCTACATCAATGAATCTTCAAATGGCAACCATATTATGACCAAATTTCTTCTCTACACATGAGATATATAAGATAAAGTGGTTCATCCCCAAAGTGGAAAGTCCCAACTCATGAATTATCTCTCTAACCCATGATACATAGATTAGATTACATATATCAATTCCCTCATCATTAACCATGTTGGCCATATAGGAATCAAACATCACATCATCATAGTGAAAAAAAAGAAGTAGAGACATATGGGAAAACATGAACAATGTCAAACCATATTCTCCTAATAACAACCAATGCAGCAAAGCCTTCTGCTTCCATGATAGATCATCATGAAAATAAGTAAGAGATACATACTCTCTCAAAAGAAGCCATCATAACAATGCTTCTTGTTTCCATGCCAAATCAACATCAATGAGAATATGAGAGCCATACTCTCTCAAAAGAATCCATCTCAACAATGCATCTTGCTGCCATACCACATCATCATTGTACCAAATGTAGTGACCATATTCTCTCAAGAGAAGCCACCTCAATAAGGCATCTTTTTGCGTCATCGCATCATCATTATACCATGTAAAATGACCATAATTCCCTAACATAAGCCAACGCTATAAGGGCTCTTGTTGCCATCCTCCAATAATGTCATGCAATGTATTGGAAGAATTCAGCCCATACTCTCCCAATAGTAACCATAGCAACAAGGATTCTTGTTACCTCTGTATAAATTATATAACTTATGTGTTATATATCCAAGATTCTCCTGATCTCACACTATTATAACTTCATGCAAAATACAGAATCTATTCCACCATTGATCATTTGTGGAAATAAAATCAAGATAGCAATGCACACATGAAACAATAAAAATTCACACATATGAACACAGTTGTTTAACGGGAAAGCCTGAAGCTGTAAACCCCAACTATATGTATATAATATATGTCATAGATATCATGTAACAATCCTCATACAAAGATGATCATGTCAAGCTCTCAGTAAAATACAATCGCTACACACTAATCAGGCCCGATCTTGCAAATTCATGCACCGATCTTTGCCACCTGCTAACCTTCCTCTACTGCGCAATCCCTACTGAAGAATGGATCTCAATGAAATCGAATTCACCAAGCTTGCACTGTGCAATCCCCATTGGCATCTCCACTGAGTGTTGGATGCAATCAATGCATCACTATAGTCACAACTGATAGTCACACTTTCTCTTTCACCTACCTTCTCATCAGCCTCACCACCAACACACCGTAGTTAATCGGAAGGTATCTTTTAGTTGATTAACAGCGAGGTTTAGCAACGACCAACTAATTAATTCACACCACTCTCACTAGTGTATCAATCAGTTAGACTAGATACAACTAGCTCAACTAAGTCTAACTGAGTTAAACTAAATACAACTCCACCAACTACTTCTATAACTCCACTAAACTCTGTCACATGAGTTCTAACTGAATTCCTCATGCATTAGCTCAGTAAACCCTCGTAATAGGACTTTTCTCACAAGTGTTTCATTGTATCTGTGCACTTAACTGAAGTGCTCCAAGAGAATAAGATAATGTTTAGAGTCCAAATATTATTAAGAGCTAATAATATTCGACATATCTATTTTTAGACTGGAAATCTAAAAATAGATTCTGCCCAATATTATAAAAATAAAAGTCCATCTATTTTTCCAACTTGACCAACCATCCACAAATAGCATCCTGCAACTCATAGAATATAATCGACATGTCTAAAAATAGACATAGTCTAAAAATAGACTTTGCGCCAAAAATAGCCCGCGGGCCCACCTAGTGAAGGCGACTCTTTTCACTAAGCTCATCATCTTGTTGAATCTCAACACTCCCTCTCAACAAGATAGGGATTATCTGCCACCCCGATCCTGTCTCTATGGTATTCGAATTTGCTCCTGGTGAGTGCCTTCATCAGAATATCTACATCCTGATCCTCTGTAGGAATGTAAGAAAGCAACATGATATTCTGCTGCACACAATCTCTCATATGATGGTACCGGATGTCAATATGTTTAGATCTATCATGAAAGACTAGATTAACTGAGACTTTAATGCAACTCTAATTATCACAATATATCACGGTAGGATCTAAGTGAGAACCGAACAACCCAACCAGGATCTTCCTCATCCATATAGCCTCACATGCAGCCAAACTTTCTTCCATGTACTCGGCCTCCAATGAAATGAGTGCCACGGATCTATATTTCTTACTGTACCAAGAAACTACTGTAGACCCGATACTGAAAATCCCTCCAGATGTGATATTTATGTCCATTGGGCTTCACGCCCAATCTGCATCCGTGAAGCCATGCAGCTTCAACTCATCCGACTGTCTGTACCACAATCCATATCTCGATGTGCCCCTGAGATATCTCAGGACATGCTTTCCTGCCTTCCAAAAGAGCTTGGTAGGCTTAACCATCACTTTTGAAAGCTGTTTCATAGCATAGAATATGTCTGGTCGTGTATTGGCTAAATACATGAGCGAACCAACCAAATGTCGATAAACAATGGCTTCCACTACCTCTGCAGATATACCATCCTCTTTCCTCCAACCACCAAGAAGAGGAGTGTCTATAGGCTTGCAGCCTTTCATGTGAAACTTCTCCAATATCTCTTGGGAATACTTGCCTTGAGACACAAACAGTCCACCCTTCCGCTGCCAAATTTCCAATCCCAGGAAATAATGAAGGAGGCCCAAGTCCTTCATCTCAAAATCCTTTGCAAGATCTACCTTGCATGAGTGTATCAATAGTTCATCACTTGTTAGTATTAAATCATCTACATAAAGTACAATGATCAACAACTTACCCTCCACCACAATCTGATATAGGTTTGGATCCGCCTCACTCTTGGTGAAACCAAGTCTAGTGAAATAACTATCTATCCGTGTGTACCAAGCACAAGGTTCTTGTTTCAACCCATACAACCCTATTTTGAGCTTGCACACATGCGACTCGCTGCTAAATATTTTGAATCCTTCAGGCTACTCAATGTACACCTCCTCCTCAATGACTCCATTGAGGAACGTAGTCTTCACATCCATCTGATGAATGTGCCAACCCATCTATGCTGAGAGAGCAAGGATGGTCCGTATGGAATAATACCTTGTGACAAGTGCAAAGGTTTCTTCATAGTCGATCCCCTCGATCTGTGAGAAACCCCAGGCAACAAATCTTTCCTTGTACTTCTCGACGCTCCCATCAACAGCTTGCTTCACTTTGTACATCCATCTTGAACCTACCACTAATTTCCCTTCCAACCTTGGGACAATCTCCCATGCACTTTTTCTGAAAATCGAATCATACTCTTCCACCATGGCATCTACCCATGCGGGATCCTCCACAACTTCCTCGAAAGAGGATGGCTCATTCACGATACACTTGCTCATTAGAGCCATGTATCCAGTAAATTGGTCAGGTGACTGTCTCTGTCTGCATTGTGATGTAGGCGCTCCTAAATTTTGCGCTGCATCAAGATTCAGTCGCTCAGCTTCTGTAGTGCGCTTCCGCCCTCTGATGTTTGGCGCTGCATATGATTGGTTTCTTCCACTCCATGAACCTCCTCTTGTGGCTGATCCACATCCTGAGGCTCATCTTTAGGAACAAGTAGCTCCTCATCTGCATGCAAGTGTAGCTCCCTCTCAAGTGACAACTTCATCGCTTTCTCCTCATGAAATTTGATATCCCATCGTACGATAGTCATCCGACTGTCTAGAAAATACACATGATAATTGTGGGGTGTTTCTATGTACCCCACAAATATCCCAACCTCTGCGGTCATATCTAGATTCTTCCTAGCATCCTTTGTCACATGAACGTAAATAGGTGAGCCAAAAATCTTCAAATGAAAAATATCAGGCTTCTCACCAGAAAATGCCTCTTCGGGTGTACTCATGCCAAGTACTCTATGAGGACAACAGTTTTGCACATAAACCGTAGTGTTGCATGCCTCAGCCCACAAGTGTATGGGAAGGCCCTGATCATGCAACATCACCCGTGCAACACCCACAATCATTCTATTCTTTCTCTCTACGACCCCATTCTACTGTGGGTTAGGAGGTGCTATGAGTTCTCTTTGAATTCCTTCTGCACTGCAGAAGTATTTGAATTTTCCAGAGATGTATTCACCACCATTATCGCTCCTTAGAGCTTTCACCTGCTTCCCTGACTCTTTCTCAACCAATGCCTTGAACTCATAGAACTTTGAGTATGTCCCTCTCTTCTTCTGCATGAAGAATATCCAACACTTACGAGAAAATTCATCAACAAATATCACATAATACCTGTGCTTTGTTGTCGAAGCAACTGAGAAAGGTCCACACACGCCTGTGTGAATTCTTTCAAGGATCATCGTGATGTGACTATCCTTCTCATGAAAATTGGTCTTCACAAATTTTCCCAAAGTACATCCCTTGCACTGATCTAACTGCGCAAGTGTACCCTTGGGAAGCCCGGTAGAAATCTAATGCAAAATTTTCAAAGCACCATGGTGAAGATGGCCCAATCTCCTGTGCCACAATTCGCCCTCATCCCAGCTCACCACTCCTTCTACTTTGCCTTCCATTGTTGCGAAACCATCTACCTGCAATTTATAGAGGTTCTTAACTTGAACCCCTATCCTCCTGGTTTGACTCGTTGTTTTACTGTGCAGGAAAGCCTTTCCCTCACTAAAAACAACATCATAACCCTTGTCTCCCAACATGACCACAGAGATTAGATTCTTCTTCAATCCTGGAACATGCATGAAATCCTTCAATATGAAAGGTTTTCCGGACTCCCTCTCAAAGGAAATGGTCCCGATACCAGTCGCACTATATCTACCATCATCACCCATCTCGATGTGCACTCCAAGATCCTTTTCATCCAGATCACTAAACAAATCTTTGTATCTGTTCATATGGAAAGATGCACCACTATCAAGAAACCACACTAATCCCATCACACTTGAAACCAAGCATGCGATTATGAAAAATCCAGCTCAAACTGCGAGGCTAAGGCCTCTCCAGCTACATATCCAGCAGCCTACTTCTTTTTCTTCTTCTATGGACAATTAGTGGCATAATGTCCGTGCTGATGACAGTGAAAGCACTTCACCTTGGACAAGTCCTGCTTCTTTCCTTTCGCACCAGATTGAGAAGTATTTTTCTTCCCCTTTCCTTTCCTTGCTTTGGCAGCCAAAGCGCAATTTTCTTCATCTTGATTATTCGATGAAGATCCATCCTTAGTACCCTTCCTTATCTCCTCCTACACAAGATCCAACCAAAGTCGCTCCCATCCTGGTAGTTTCTCCCGACCATTGACGAAGTCCTCGTAGCTATGCCAACTCTTCGGAAGCCTAAGGAGATCCAATCTCAACAAGTGATCTTCATCTACAGTAACCCCCACACTTCCCAGCTCATCCTTGTGTTGAAGCCCCGAAAATCGGGTCTACAACAAGGGGGATACCCACCCGGTCCGGACCTTGGTTAGCAACTCCTTTTCCGTTTGGTGTAGTGGGTCTGACTGGGGATAATGGGACCAGTTTCCCAATATGTGTGTGTGTGTTGAGAATAGATATTTCCTTTCTAAAAGGGTTCCTAAGTGAAATAATTTTATTCTATTTCTAATTTAATAACATGCAAATTGTATTCTAATTTAAACAGAAATATCTAATTCTAAACTAACCCAGGATGCAATCTTTCTATTATGTGATCTAAAATGATTTCAAATAACAATTGGTAATAAATATCATTCAACTGTTATAAGAAAAGAATTCAATAAAGATAAACCACTTCGTATAAAAAATTAGACGAATCAGTTGTGAAAAATATATCACATAATAAGCTATTCATACATTAAGCATAAATAAATAGCTATTACCGTACAAAAGTGCCAAATGATAACTTAAGCATTCAAGAATCAATATATAAATAACTAAACATGAATATCACTTTAACACAAAGGCAGAAATAGTTAAGAGATAAAAGTACCATTTATAACTAGTTCTACTCATGAGCTTCAATCAATAATGACTTATATCTTCTTAATCCAAAATCCACTAAGAGTACAAAAGTGAAACGTTAGTAGTAGATATTAAATGCAGATATCAATAAATCTCATTCCATTCATTCATCAAAACCTCCTCTGAGGGTGCAAAAGTGCATGTTCTGAGGACAAGTTTTTGACAAATTTCAGGACCCTTCTCTAAATGCATGAGAAGGGTTTAAATACTACTAATTAAATCTAAAAATAGTTTATTACAAAAATGTAGGATACGGTTTAAATGACCGTCCTTTTTCTAGGAAAAAATAAAGTAAAACTAATACCAAATCTAAAATTTAAAACTATCAACTAACTACTTATGAATCTAATCTTTGAATTTGCAAGCATTCAGCATTGATTTGAGAGGAGGCTGGCCGACTTCAGATTTTAACTATCTTGAGAAAACGGAATTAGCAAGTGTTGGTGCTATCTTCTCGGTAGAATTGATGATGCAATTGAGAGCGCTGCATTGGCTGTGTGGTTTTACCAGACATGCCCAGTAAGAATCCCAATTTAATTTTGTCAATCCTTTAATTGATTCTGCTTTTTCTTCAGCTTTCTATTTCCATTCTGTCTGCAGTTGTTGTGCTTGTGGTAGGTATCCTGGAATAGTTTCTGAAACCAAATTAGCCTTGTGAAAATTTTCATTTACACAATCAGTAATATTGCTTGCTGTTGTAGCTGCTTCTTCCGCTGCTTGTTCTGCAATTTTGATCTGTGCATCCCAATTATTGAAGAGAATTTCTTTATGTCTGTCATTGATGATTGGTGCTCCTGCCCTTTTTCCCTCCTCTTTCTTTTTCCAAGTCAAATAGTCAGTAACTCTTTCATTAGTTAAATCATAATCATGTCGTAATTCTACGACATGATTAGTGATTTTATCACTTTCTTGAAAAAAAGAGTTCCAATGTGAAAATTTTTAGCATAATATATCCTGTTGCTGCAGTAGTTGATTATTTAAGGAAATAGACTCTGTAATAAATTTTGTGAGCTTGGGATCATCTTTGTGTATCTCTTGCATAACCTGTAGTTGTTTCTCTTTTTCAGCTAAACTTTTCTGATATCCAACTTGGATTTGTTGAAACTCCTGTTGTAATTTTTCAAGTTATTTTTGTGCTTCACTGTTAACATTGGCGTGTTGCAGTTGTTGTTGCAGAACCTGTATTTGATCTTCTTTTTCATTCAGTAATTGTTGTAATTCAGATGCTTTATCGATGGTTGCAGAGGCATATGCTCCTGTAATCTGAGATAATTTAGCAAGATTTTCAGTTTGATTAGTAGTAGGATCTTTCCATAAAACATCCAATTGTTCTGCATCATGAGAGATTACACTTTCTAATTTCATTTTCTTCCTTTTTTTTCTTACTACTGCTTTATGTTGTGGACTATAGAATATATCCAGAGGAGGAATTTCCTCTATTTTAAGTACAAGCTCAGAAGAGGGGGTAATGGGTATATGTTCTGTTTCTGTGACATTGCCACTTATTCCTGTAACTAAAACTTTTGCTGTCTGTACATTACTTACAAGAGTCTGTGTGTTCTGTCCTTCAACATTAATCAAATCATTAAATGTTTCCCATTCCTTATCTAATTCAGTTCTGACGGATGGTTGCTATACAATGAGATGGGGAAGATTTAACTGTGGAGTGGTTGAAATCTGTTGCTATGAGAGTTCTTTTGATTGGGCAGTATCCTTTAATGACCCTTCACTTTTATCCTAGTCATTATCAGACTTTTTAGAATGTTCAAAAGTTTATTTTCCAAACTTTGACTTAGACCTTTCTGTACCTGAACACCACTGAGACTGACACTAGGAGTTGGTTCCTTTACGGGTTCCAAGCGCAAATTATCCAAAGGAATAGTGGTCAACCTTATTTCTCTGTACATATTAAATTCTTGGAACTCTTCTGGAGAAAAACGTGTTTGAGCTTAATATATAATCTCTTTAAATGTGCATTTTTCTTGGAACATATCATCAAAAAGATCCTCTTCTCTAGAAAATACTCTTACCTTGACTGTAGTGGTGAAATTCTTAACAACATCATACGGGTAAAATAGCCTTCTTGGAAACTTGAACAATTGTAAACATGTAATATTGTTTACTTCTTTAAATGCATGACCAATATCAAAAAGTGAAAATGCTCCACAGGCCACAGGAAATTGAGGCCAGATAGCCTTTTTCTTATCCTTCAATTCTTTCATCAAACCTCCTTCTCCGCAGGTTTGATATGCAATTTCCTGGGCAATGAGTTTGTCAGGAACATACAATGGTAAAACATGAGGAGAAGAAAAACTTCCAAAAACCCTAACATATGTGAACAATTCTCCTCCAAACCATCTTGCAATAGGTAGGATGTATACCTTTGCTTCTGGAGAAAACCTTGGAGCATCTTTATCATACAATGTTCTGTATAGGGGTAACATGACACCATGGAAAATCTTGTAAAAATGGGGAATGAACTTTGAATACCACAATTCTTTGTGATAGACATGAATGGGTAGGGGGTCATGAATTGTCCATTTCCAACCCATTAAAGGAAACTTAGAAACATAGCAGATTGAATCCATCACATAAGCAGATAAATAAAAAGGAGGATAAATCCTCTGAGAGACAGTTCTCTTAGACTGACAATTCAAAATAGCCGTGGCCAAGTTATCAGACAATATCTTAGCCCAATCCATAATAGTAGCATTAACAACAACATTCAACAATGGTAGCCATTCAGGCGAAAACTTATTAATGTCAGGCTTTCCAAAAAGCCTACAGAGCATAGCAGTAGCAAAGCAATATGGAGAAGTGAGAGAACCAATACTGTAAATACCATGTTTATCTTTCTTCAGTGGTTCATCTCTCCTGGACCAATCTTTGGTGCATTCTGCTAGGTTCTGATTTTCTTTGGCAAAGTTCTCCATGAACTGTTTGTTGTAAGTTGCCTGTGGGTCTGGAAAATGATACATTAGTCTCAAATATTTTGGAGTAAATGAGCCAATGAGCTCTTGACCTTGAGTCTTAAACTGTCTGTTCATAATATCAGTGCTATCCAGCACCCATTTAATCATATCTATATATGGAAGGATTTTAGGTCTAGCTGCTATTCGGTGCAAGAATGAACATGCTAGCTCTGTAAGGGATGCTTCAAAAGAGTCATGTGAGCCTGCAGTAGCTGTGACATTCATTAATCTGGGGTTTTCTTCTTCAAGTATATTATTCATGCTTTCCCAAGTAGTGATACCAATGTCTTTGTTGCAGGCGGTGTCTGTATACAAGGATGCCATCTCTTTACTTTCAGAACTCAGAGCTTTGTCTTTCTTTCCCATGATACTCTGAATACCACTTTGTATAGTTGTATGTTCTTCACGCCTATAGTTTTACAAATTAAGTGAGAGCAATGATATGAAAAGGTGACGGGAAAGTTTTAAATGCTGAAGACGTATAAAATATACCACCTCATGTGAAACAATTCGAAACCATTTTTCATTAATGAGTTACAATCAATTCATTGATTAACATTAAAGCGCATAATGGGTCTCGGTTTATGAAAATATTTTTTCATACAATGAGCCCGAAGGATCTGCGATTTTCTTCGCAATATCGCAAAATCGCAATATCGCGGATCGCAACCTTGTGAAATTGTAATAGCGCAATATTGTAACATCGCGAAATCGATGTATCGCAATATCGCATAATCGCAAGACATAACATATGATAAACATTAGTTAATGTATTTTATGCGAAATGCGATTTGTGATATATGTTATCTTGCATCGGCGGTTTAAGGTTTTTCAGCATAAGATATGATCTTCTAAGCATGTGATGCGATGAATGTCCTCATAATGCATAGTTTTGCATCGCAATCTCGCAATTTTAAATGTTCCGCTCATAAAGAGATGTTTATTACCATTTTGCGATGCAATATTCCTTAAAGAGTGATTTTATTCTGTACTTATCATAAAACTTAAGTTCTTTTAGATTTTTCAAAGAATATCTTCCTAAGTTTATGATAGTAAGTTTTATTTGAATAAAGGAAAAACAAGTTCTAAAAAGAAAATGTATATTTATAAATTTTAAATTTTTTTTTGAATAAGGGTACCCATTTATTTAGCATTAAATGATAATACTAAATAAGAAGGGGGGGTTTTTTCTGGCCACAACACCTTGCAATGGACAAACTTCGTGAGGTATTTTGGTATACTTTCGCCTTTCTCCATTTTTATTTTTCTGAGCTTTTCTTTAAGCGCCAACTTCCTCTGGTCGCTTCTGATTTGGAAAAAGTCTGTCAAAGTCTTCCACATTAAGAATGGAGTGGCTTTACCATGAAGGTTGGACACTATGTGATCCTTCACACCTTCCAACAGAATTCTTCGACATTTTTCTACCTTCTTTTTCCATGCGTCAAGTGCGGCTGCATCGCTAGAACCAGGCTTTGGAATATCAACATATATGAACTCCTTCAACCCATTATCATCTAGCATCACCTCCATATTTTCCTTCCATGCAATATAATTTGAGCTGCCATCAAGGGCATACTCCAATCTCAATCCATTGAAATACATTTCAATGAATGCTCAACTTCGACACCAAGAAAACACTACAGCAAATTCGAATTCCACTAGCACAAAACTCAACCGCTTCAATAATTTCAATCTCCTGCGATCAATACTGCTTTGATACGATGTAGAAATTATATAACTTATGTGTTATATATCCAAGATTCTCCCAATCTCACACTATTTTAACTTCATGCAAAATACATAATCTATTCCACCATTGATCATTTGCGGAAATAAAATCAAGATAGCAATGCACACATGAAACAATAAAAATTCACACATATGAACACAGTTGTTTAACGAGAAAGCATAAAGCTAAAAACCCCAACTATATTTATATAATATATGTCATAAATATCATGTAACAATCCTCATACAAAGCTAATCATTTCAAGCTCTCAGTACAATACAATCGCTACACACAAATCAGGCCCGATCTTGCAAATCCATGCACCGATCTTTGCCACCTACTAGCCTACCTCTACTACGCAATCCCTGCTGAAGAATGGCTCTGAATGAACTTGAATTCACCAAGCTTGCACTGTGAAATCCTCATTGGTATCTCCACTGAGTGTTGGATGCAATCAATGCATCACTATAGTCACACTTGCTCTTTCACGTACCTCTCCACTGGTCTCCACTAAAACTGCCATGCACTGTAGTTAACTGATGTATTATTTAATTGATTAATGAGTTATTATTTAGTGAATTAATTAACTAATTAATTCACACCACTCTCACAAGTGTATCAATCAGTTAGACTAGATACAACTAGCTCAACTAAGTCTAACTGAGTTAAACTAAATACAACTCCACCAACTACTTTTATAACTCCACCAAACTCTATCACATGAGTTCTAACTGAAGTCCTCATGCATTAGCTCCAGTAAACCCTCAGGAATAGTGTAATTCCTTTTGTCAGCTGCTGTGCCAAATCTGTGCACTTAACTGAACTGCTCCAAGAGAATAAGATAATGTTTAGAGTCCACATATTATTAAGAGCTAATAATATTCAACATATCTATTTTTAGACTGGCAATCTAAAAATAGATTCCGCCCAATATGTCTAAAAATAGAAGTCCATATATTTCTCCAACTTGACCAACCATCCACAAATAGCATCCTGCAACTCATAGAATATGATGGACATGTCTAAAAATAGACATAGTCTAAAAATAGAATTTGCGCCAAAAATAGCCTGTGGGCCTACTTAGTGAAGGCGACTCTTTTCACTAAGCTCATCATCTTTTTGAATCTCAACAGCCTCTTTGCAGATTATCATGATGCAAGTCATGGTGAAAAAATATAGTAATGGACATGTGAGATGTCTCATCAACATAATACAAATAAGCTCCCTTATGCCACATCATGTGAGAGTTATGCTTTCTCCAAAACCCAATTACTACATGAACATGAGATACATCACAAAATAAAATACATGTAAAGACATGAGACATATACCAAACAAGAGTAAATACAAGGAAATAAGATATAACATGTGATGCCCAAACTCTCGCATCAATAGCCAAATCAACCATGCCTTCTTCTTATGCATTCTTCCAGTGATGTGTAAGGCATGAATCAGAAAATTATGACTCATTGAGTGGTATCCATACTCACCCAAGAGCAACCAGTGCAACCATGCTTCTTATTGGCCTGTATCATAGATCTGCAAGTAGTTTGGAAACTGCTTGCTCCATAGTATCAACCATTCATCCCAATGTGGATGATGGATCTCATTCTGCAAATACTTGGTATCCTCCCTTTGTAGGACACCAACCTCCTCAAACTGTTGAAGGAATTTGCACTCCATGAAATTTTTAAGTGCACCTCTAGTGAGATCTCTCCATGAGACCTTCTTCTTATCAATGGCCCCCAAAAACCAATAAGGTTCTCGATCTGTTTCAGGTATAAGTTTCTCTTTGAGCTGTGATATGCTCATTGAGAAAGTGTCATCTATAAAGGAGAAAATATTTATCATCTCAAGATGTCTACCATCTATCATCTTTTCCTCCATTCCTTCCTGAATGAAGTTGCCATATGATTTCTCCCATGAGGAATGGGTCCTTTTATCTTCATTGTTGCTCATTAACAACTTTGTAGATTTACAAGGTGATACATGTGTTGTCTCAAAGCAAGGCCCAATGTTGAACTCATAGCCATCCATTGTACATAGGATCATACTCATCCCATTTTATGAAACTCCACATTTCAACTCAAGGGGTTGAATGTAGTTCATCCATGAAAAACTAGGATGGTTCTTCATCTCTTCCTTGATTAGATCAAGGATCCTCTTTGTAGTGATATAATTCTGCTCCAAATCAGCATGATGTTCTAACCCTCGGTCATGGCCCTGATGGCATGTCCCCATAAGTTTCAATATGAGGTACTGTTGGCTTTAGGGGTCCTGACCTAGGTTTTCACGTTAGGTTTTGCCAACAAACCCCTATACTACTGGCCCTTTCGGCAGTGACCTGCTTGCATAGGTCAAAGTCTCACCCGAAGCAGTATGGGAGGGTGCTAGAACCAGGTTTCCGCACTCGGAAAGAGAGCAGGTAAGCCAAGCCACGCACAATGCACAGATTTATGGGAACAGAACTAGTTCGCAGGCGTAAATAGATAACCGGTGTGTACAATATTACCAATCTAGATCTTAGGTCCACATCCACATGCATTTGGCCAGCGGAGATATAAATTACAGTATGTGCAGCAGACCAGATATCATATATTATAGATAAACACAGTAGATAGCACAGATCATTCATACCTTATTACAGATTTAGCACAGAGCATAGATTCATATAGCAAATAGATCCAAAACCAAATACCATCAATACTTCTCATATATTATCAACAGATTCTTACATAACCCCAAATTCCACCTACGCACACAGCCAGCAGGGTCCGCACACAGCAGGACAAAGGATCTATACGCACACAGCGAGTAGGAGTCTGACCCAATTACCTGAAAACAAGAACTAAAAATCTACACTTAGCCTTCACTTCTATTCATCTTCTACCTATCGACTCAAAAGGACTTACAATTTATACCAATTTAGCCTAGACTTACCATGGTCTGCAAACCGTAGTTTATGGACTCCTGGTTTTACCTATTTACCCGCTTAAAACATATTGGGGCTTTTATCTGCCCTATCACCCCTGTGCTAGACGAAATATAATCAAAATAATACAAAATTAGACCAGCTTTCATCAGTGTGGGAGACCCTGCTCCAACAGTACCCCAACACAATCTTGTGACTCGTCCCGAGTCACTGTAATGGTAGAGCCTCCACTTATGCACGCAATTTATTAATATATGAAATTAGGGGGGGAGGATGTTGAGACTCTAGTGGGAAGCACCTTGGGTGAGTGCGACAATATTTTGTGACATTGGTCCTTCCGTAGCTAAGGTGAGATTTTTCTGTAGTTGATGGAGGTACGTTACTACTACCTCTGCATCTTGCAAAAGACAAAAAGCCGAAGCGACCCGTGGTTTCAGCTGTTGACTGAAGGTCTCTCTCTTTCAGTGGAGTTATTCTATTTCTTCTTGGAGTATAGTACTGAACCTGATGCTTACCACTCTTTGTGTTGGCACCAGTGCGGGTAATGTAGCTTTGATGTGGGCCACTGCCTCTTCCTTTTGTTTTAATTCCTGTTTGATTTGTTGAATTTTTAGGGCATGTTGTACCATGGTCCAGAGCTGCATGGTGCACTCGATCAATTTAGTTGCTTGGATGATCTGTGATGTAATGGTATCCATAGCTTTGGTAATGAGGGTGGTGCATTGCTCGTGGACCTCCTAGGTTGTGTCAGGTTGTAACTGATTCTGAAATATGGTAATTTTTTGTGCCAACACTATTTTCAGGTCCTGCAATTCTGTTTTGGTTTCCCTGAATGCCTTTACTAGGCCTCCCACCTTATCCTGTGTTGAAATCGTAGTGGCGAGTTCCTCTGTTAGCGCTGTGCAGATTTGGTGAATCGTCGTTGTGAGCTCAGTTTGTCGTGGGATAGCAAGAGTGAGGGCAGTGTGTTGTTGTTCCATTTTCCATTCGAGGAGGCTAAGTCGTTGGTCCGTCTATTGGTCTCGATGATGGATTTCTTGTGAGACCATGGTTTGAAATATTTGGAAGGCTTCGCAGGGAAGCACGACTAGGTCCAACTGTATGCTTGTGTCGATGGGGATTTGGATACCTAAAAAGGCATTTCCAGACACAGAACAAACCCAGTCTTCTACTGATGTGAAAGAGGTACTGGTAGGTGCCGCAGAAATGTGTTCTTGAATTAGGTTGTCTTGAATTGCAGTGGTGTGCAGCTGCAGATCCTGAATTTTGGTCTGAATAGTGCTGAGCGTGACCTACTGTTGGTGCTCTATTGCAGACCATTTTTCCTCAACGGTCAGATTGATGGTTCCTGTAGTGTGCGTGAGGTCACTACTAGTGAGAGTGAGCACGGTATCATGGTCCTTGTGCGGAGCACGTGGCTTCTTTCGAGTCCCTGTTTCATATTATCTTAGCTACTTTACGCCATGGCTATCAAGAGTATTAACTTCGTCCGGAATAAGTGCAAGCTGTGACCTCGTTGCATCTTCAGTTTTAACAGTCTCTAGTAGCTGCTTAGTGCCTTTTGTGAATTTGGTGGCGCTGGCCTGTGGGATCTCCTGGGTGAGTGGTTCTGCATTTGGCGTGGTGGTCCCCCTGGTGCTTTGCCATACAGGAATCTAACACTCCAATACTTTGTCAATTGCTTCATCCTTGGGTGGTATTTCCATAGTTGCGGTAAGTTTAATGATTGGTATACAACGGATGCCTACTATTAGGAGGTGGGGATAAATTTGGGAGAGTACGATTAAGATGGTATAAAGGATTATGTAGTATACAGAATAGGTAGGTAATTTATATACATGATACAGGCCAACAGAGATACCAGTCCATCCCTGTGGATAACTCCTGTGGGTAACTAACGGTAATGGCATTCCTACTTGGGGTGTACCATCAGATGAACGTTAAAAAATCTTTTGTAATCTCTTCATTAATTTCCATTTGGTTTTGCCCATCAATGGTAAATAATCCTTGTTACCAGAGTTCACTGTTCAAACAGCTACTTTTTGTACCTTCTGTGTAGTGGTCGTATCTGCCATGTTTTTCCCCTACCCCCCAACACAATCTTGGTTCGTAGGGGCTGCTAAACGAGGGAGGGCTGACTTATGGTAGTCTGGTATAGCTTTTTCCAAAGGGAGCCGCATAGCTTGGTCGCACGTGATACATACTGCCAAACCAACTTTCGGACATACTAGGTGTACCCAATGGTCGCACTGATATGTTCCTTCAGTCAGATAGTAGTATTTTTTTTAGCCTCATCCTGAGTTGTGGTGGGGTATGTTTCTAAGTCCCTGTTGCGTAGCCCAACTGGCCCTACAAATTCATCCTTTAGTGTATCCCTGTAAGGGCTTTGTTGGAGTCCCTTATCTACATACCTTTTGGTCCCGTCTTCATGGGGACCTTCAGACTCCAAGGAGGTCTTGTCTTGAACATCCATTGGTGCTTCAAATCGTAGGACCATCATATCCCGATATTCTTCCCATTCATGGATGGTCTCCTTATGTATCGCCCACCATTGTGCTAGTGCACCGCGTAGTGCTTGTTCAAGGGTTTCCAACCGGCGTTCTCGCAGAACCTCTCCTTCTAAGGCTTGTAAAAAATCTTGAATGGGACCAAACCCATGAAACTGGGGTAGACTTCTTACTTCAGATGATATGCTTCGGAGATCCTTTGTCATACAGCGCAATATAGGTGCGTCCTGTAAGTGTGGTGACTAGGATTCCGATCCTCTACTTGAGTCCCCTTTCTGCCAGATCATACCATTTGTTCCATCCTTCGTAGTTAGCTAGTATGGCCACACTCTGTCTGTATGACGTGCTTCATCCATAGGATCTAGTGGGAATGTTTACTTGTGTTCCTTTTTTCTCAAATGTCATACTGTGATCCTTTAGATTAATGATACCACCTACATTCATGGCCCAGTCTAGGCCTAGGAGTGCTAGATAGGGATCCGTATCTCCCACGGTGTGGATAACTTCAAAATCAGCCTATACCTTGACTCCAGCGATGTTTACAATAACCTGTGGCAATTTCCCCAAAGGTGTTATCATCTACTGATTAGCCATGCACAGCAGGGTTGTGGTCTGCTCAAGTGTAGGTTCGACCATTTTGCTGCCAAATCTGCTTAGGGATTACGTTTGCCTCCGATCATAATTCAAGAATGGCTTGATCCATCTTAAAATCCCCAATCTGCGTATTCAATCACATCTTCCAACCTGTGCATTTTTTTTATGCATTTTGCGTACCTGCGCAGCTAGGTAGACCTGGCCATCACACCCCTTGAGTAGAGTTTGAATATTCTTTGTGGTCTGCTAGTGGTGCAACAGCTGCATACATACTTGTAGGAATGGTTTGATCTATTTCCCACGTTCATCATTAGGTGTGAGTAATGGGCCGCAATTGTCCTCCCTTCTAGGCACGAAGCTAATTTCCTGCGGTGGATACGCTCTTACTGGCACTGCTGGGCCAGCAGTTGCTTGCATCCGTGCTTAACTAGGTGACCCTGTCTCTCACGCTCTATATTTACCTGCTGCAAATTTTGTGTGGTAGTCTACTATTTTTCTTGAACCTTAGCTATTAGAACCAGGCAATCTTCGATCGAGTGATCCAACTGTCTACAGTACCAGTAGGTCTGTCTATTTGGATTGACGTAGTCTGTTGCAAAATGATCGATTTCTCCTCAGTTGTATCAGATAAGTTGGCCCCGCCCTCGACTAGTGATTCCTCCTCGGCCTCCTCCCCTACCTAGACCTGGGGATCCCCTTACTTTTGCGGGGGATTTGGGTGACATTAGGTCAGACTGAACCCGGAATAGGCTCCCTCGCTCCATCAATAACTCATATGTGCGGCAATTTTGTTAATCATGGCCAACCGATCTGCAGAACCGACACCAGTGCTACACTCCACTTGACCCCATAGCCTCCCAAGGTCATAAAGGATTAGGTGCTCTAGTCTGCGTATATGCAGTCAATAGTGGGCAATTATCCTTGGTATGACCATTTAATCGGCACCGAATGAACCATTTGTCTGGGCTGACTACCGGTTCACATTCCTTGTGCAGGTTCTGAATCTCGAGATGCATTGTTTCTAGCTGAAATTGAATCTAATGTACCCCCAACTGAGCGTCATCTCTCGGGCCAACTTCTAGTTTCATAGCCACCTCCAATGATTTTTCCTACATTTCGATAGATTTCTGCCCCATAGGTATCTGTAGGTGAGGTAGCAGCATAGCGATGAACCATTATGTGTGTTGTCTATCATCATACTGGAATCCACCTTCTCTGATTGCTTTCTTTAATTGTTGATCTGCTTCCCATATAGACTTAGACAACCCTTGCTTGATATCCTTCAATTCATTTACTGTCTGCGAGTAGGATTTAGGTCTCTTGAATTATTGCTTTAGTGCAGCCTTAATTTCTTCAATAGTTGCATTTTCCTTCTGCCCAATGTACCCCATATACCAATCCAGAGCCCTTTCGTTGAAGGAAAGAGATAACTGAACCCGTCTCACTACATCACTTAGTATGTTCTGCGCAGCCCATATTGACTCTACTACAAACCAAAATTGATCCATATCCTCATCGCCCACACCTTTAAAGGTTGGGAGCTTTAAGTGCGCAGCCAAGTCACTTGTTGGTGGGGGTGGTAGGGAGTTTTTTCCTCGATGAGAGCTTGATGGAGGAGTTGATGGAGGGTTGAACGTAGTGAAATCCCTTACCGGGCTATACATAGCCCGATCTCCTTCTTGATTGGTTCTATATTACTTCTCGCTACGCGTAGTACCTTAATTCTAGTTGGAATTCATTCACGGCGTATGGCTACACAGGATACTTTTCTCGCATATCAAGGTCTTTATTAACAACGGTAATGTTTTCGGGAACTTACCACAGAACCCTTTAAAGAATCTCCTTTCTGCTTTAGAATAGGATACTGACTGATCAATCACAAATTCTGTCACAAATCCTCCTAGTATGTTTGCCACCCAGTGATCTACCGTCCGGGTGATAGTATTGTCAGTATTCTCTAGCTATGAAAGTTGTTCTCGGATCCACTGCATAACTTGCTCGTCTTTCTAACATGTTTGGAATTCAACTAAGTTGGCCAACCACTCCTGAAGTATGATCGCAATTGTTACAAAGAATATTTCGTAGCTCTCTATGAAAATATATTTGTTCTTCCACTCTTTATTAGTTATCTTTGTACTGCGATTTTCTTTTATCATGAATTCTTGAACTTGTCTTTCAAACCATTCATCAATTTCTTTCTTTTTGAGTTTCCAATATGGCCTTGGCATTCCCTGGTCTTTCAAAATGCTCCTGGTCTCGGCAACGGAACCATTTGTTGGATTTAGGGTCCGGACCCAGGTTCTCATGTTAAGGTTTGCCAACAAACCCCTATACTACTGTCCCTTTCAGCAGTGACCTGCTTGCGCAGGTCAAAGTCTCACCCGAAGTAGTATGGGAGGGTGCTAGAACCAGGTTTCCGCACCCAGAAAGAGAGCAAGTAAGCCAAGCCACACACAACGCATAGATCTATGGGAATAGAGCTAGTTCGTAGGTGTAAATAGATAACTTGTGTATACAGTATTACATATCTAGATCTTAGGTCCACATCCACATGCATTCGACCAGCAAAGATATAAATTACAGTACGCACAACAGACCAGATAGCATATATTATAGATAAACACAGCAGATAACAAAGATCATTCATACCTTATTACAAATTGAACACAGAGCACGGATTCATATAACAGATAGATCCAGAACCAAATACTAGCAATACTTCTCATATATTATCAACAGATTCTTACATAACCCAAAATCCCACCTACGCACACAGCCAACAGGGTCTGCACATAGCAGGACAAAGGATCTCCATGCACACATCCAACAGGAGTCCGACCCAATTACCCGAAACCCAGAACTAACAATCCGCACTTAGCATTCACTTCTATTCATCTTCTACCTATCGACTCAAAAAGACTTACTATTTATACCAATTTAGCCTAGACTTACCATGGTCTGTAAACCGTGGTTTGGAAACTCCTGGTTTTACCAATTTACCCGCTTACAACATATTGGGGCTTTTATCTGCCCTATCACCCCTACGCTAGACTAAATATAATCAAAATAATACAAAATTGGACTAGCTTTCATCAGTGTGGGAGACCCTACTCCAACAGGTACTGAAACAATATGAGATGAAAGTGTATGCATACATTGGATCAACTGAGATTCAGAAACATCTTGCAAGATCACAAGTGTTTTTTCTTCCAGTGTAAAGTTTTCTCCAACTGTTGATAAGAGTGATGGTTGCACTTCTACAAGTGTACCCACGCTGGTATCTGTCTCCTCCTCCTCATGCATCTCATCAATCATGCATGGGGATCCAAATTTCAAGAACTCAAGATCATCTTGAAAATATGCAATTGATCCTCCTCTTGATGTAATCACTTCTACAGTTGGTGGTGGTAGAGGCTCCTCCTCTTGAGTGATAATGAGATCATCCTCTCTTGAATCTTCATGCACTATATCCTTAATGATGGGAGATGTCATTATGTGAGATGTCTCTAGTTTATTTCTACCATATCTTTCCTTTAGTATTTGAATAAAATCTGCATAAGCACACACCTTCATGTGTGACAAGTGACTGAACCACCATTTTCTTGCTTCACCCTCTAGGTGCAGTGCTAGAAACTCCACAACCTATATTTATGATATAGAATATTTTAGAAAGAATGTAAATAATTCTTCCCTCCAAACCCTCTAGGTGCTTGTGGAAGATCCATAAAATGTAGGCAAGAATAATCTATGCCTCTTTCTTCTATTGCTACTTATGGATGTCCTCTCGTATTTGAGTTGCAGAAACTATTGGACAGAGAGATTCTCCTTCAATTCTCTAGGCTATGACTTGTATTCAGATAGATATTCACTTAGGGTCTCATGCCTCAAGCCTTCATCATATTCATACCATTCCTCGTTCTAAAAAAAAGTGGATCTAGTGGAATAATGTGAAGCTCCTTGCTTCTCCGGTCTTCTTTGTTGGTGAAAAGAAGTGTTGGGACCTTCTTCATCTTGAAACCTTCTTGAGGTTTTTCTTTTCCTTTCTCTTATTTTTTCATTGATTTCTTTAGAGAGATCCTTCATAGATATAAAGGAAGATGAGGCAAAACTTAATCCCTCCATAGTATATCTTTACTATCATCTTTTCATGTGTTGTTAAAATGTCCACAAGTTGAGCCAAAGACCATGCTCTGATACCACTGTTGTAACCCAAAAGGGAGAATGCAGTAATACTTAAACACAATATAAGAACTGAAACTAAGTAAAAAATAGATCTAAAGAAAACATTAGAATTTATAGAGAAGATGAGCCATTTTATTATATGGGGATGAATCAGTTACACAATGTACAAAAAATGAGTAGATCTAGCCCAAGAGAAGGCCTAGAATCACCCTAGAATGGTGCTGCCAATAGCACTACGTAACTGGTGAGATTACAGAAGCAATATTGTGTTGTCCCTTCTGTTGCTTATATACATGGAAATGTTGCAAAGGAAAATGTAGATCTAGGGAGCTTATGAGCTCTGATGATGACAAGATTCAAGATCTAGCTAATGTGATCAGAACCCAAGATAACCCAGAAAGGATTTTCCAGATCTACAACTTTCGAAAAACCACCCTCCTAGGGTTTGATCCTTTATCTGCTGGGATTAAAGATATAAAGCTAGATGTGACCAATAGATGGCTGAAATATGTCACAAAATCATATCTAAGCTTGAAGGGTTGATCCCTCCTTCAGATCTATAAGCTAGAAGCTCTAGATCTAACTTCTCAATCCTCCAATGATGACTACAGTTGCTGCTACACAACTTCTAATAAAAATTGCGTTGTAAGGGAAAGAGAGGTTCTATGCCTACTGAAATATGATGCAATCAACTCTAGGTTGATGGAAATACTGATGGCAAGGTGAATGAATGATCCCTCATAGGATTACTAGCTGAAATGCTAGCAACTGCCTTCCTCTGGATTTGTAATAATTTACAGCGTAATTCTGGATGGAACTACTATTGCTAGGAGGTAAATTACTCTTGGCTTGATGCCAGATCTGAAATTAAGCTCTAGGAATGCTGATCTTTAAGTCCAAGGTGATAGGAATAATCATACACTAGTTCCTCAACTAAAATATTGAAGGACAACCTCCTCCTCTCAAATTGATCTTCAAAAATCTACAATTTCTGAATGTGGATGTTCTGTAGAAAGTAGGAAAAGATATGTGGCACCAATGCCTGATGTAGAATGAAGTACAATAATCTTTCAAGAGCTACTCAATGAAAGAGGTGGGATGCCCAACCAAGAACACCCTGTGCTAAAAAACACTTGCAATCTTTGCTAAAGATCCCAAGAAAGCATGGAATGTCACATGACAATTCCAGATCTAAACAAATCATACATCAACAATAGTCTTCAACATGCCCTCTATCTTGCCTTAATCTTCTTTATATAGTTTATGAGCCTTCTCATGCCTTGGCCCACCTCATAACTATGTTTTACATGTGGACATAGGTCCCCATGTTGACTGCCCTGTCATTTCATGATCTCCATGATGTGTGAATGTGCTTATCACACCCTCCGTCATGTGTGCATTAATGCACCACTTCCTCCATCATCTCATCATAAATTATCTATGTTCTTATGTTTGATCCCTTCCAAGATCTTATTTTACTGTATCAACCTCCATGATCTATCTCATTAATGAGACATGATCTCCACTCCTTTCACATTAAGTGGTTGCTCTACTACTCCATTATGTAGATCTAGATCTGAAATATCAACATACACACATCAAAAGTGGATTTTATTCATCTTTGAGGATTATTTGTCCCTCCACCCTTTTATTTACTTAATTAATTAAGTTTATTAAGAACTCTAATATTCCAAATATCATGTGAAAATTTTGGAATATTACAGTGGGCATGATGGTTTTATTTCCACGGTATTTGGTAGATTCGGTCAAGGGAACTATGGTTATGTCCTAATCCAGGTTTAATGGATTGGGGTTTATGAATGCTTCAACATTTATATATATGTATTGTAACATTGAAATTAATATAATGAAAAATCAATCTGGTAGTCTCAATTTGGGGATCCAGGGGAAAATATCTACGTATATGTGTTTTATGTTTATGTCCTCGCCATTTTTTATTTTATTTTTTAATAATTAGTTTGCATGTAATTTTTTTACATTAAAACCTACAAATATGACTATATTTAGAGCCAAGATCAATCAAAATAGAAACAAATTGAACACAAAGCTTACTATCCATCTTAATTATAGAAGCCTGGTGATCCGCCTGCCTGCTTTCTAGCTCCATAAATCCGAGGAATGCTATGACCAAAATACCGAACTATTTGTGCCTCTTGTTCACTATATATCTGATTTTTACCACCCTGATACTACATACAATCCCTCTTATGGTGATCCTTGCCACATATAAAACATTGTAGTGGTTCTCTACCATCACCTCTAATCTATTACTCTCCTGGTCCTTTCCAAATTTTATTAAACTTCTTGTAAGGAACCACATTTTTTTTCTCACCTGCATCTTGTGGTATTTCCTTCTTTGGTGGAAATATTCCTTTATCTTTCTCATTTCCTTTCAAATCACGCATAGGCTCAATTTTTCATTTTGACTATTCATAAAAATGTTTCATCTCTCAAATGGCCTCCTCCAATGATCTAGGCTCATCCAACTCAATCTGGTCTCTGTAAGATATTGGAATCCCATTGATGAATCTTTGAACCTTAGCCTTCTCCTCCTTGTGGTAAGGCACATATCTCAACAACTCCAAAAACATGCTAGGATACTCATCATGTGTCGTGGAACCCATCTACAACTCATAAAACACCTTAGTTATAGCATCATAGTACCTCTATGATATATACTTCTTCCTGAATAGTGTCTCAAACTCACTCCAATTCAATTCCTCCTCATAAATACCCTTGACATTCTTGACATCTTCCCACCAAATTTGTTCTTTACCTTTGAGACTGAATGTGCCTATTTTGGCTTTCATATTTTCTGAATAGTCATGCAATCTGAATAACTTCCTCATTCCAAGAAACCGTACCTTGCATCATGTGCTTTCTTCATCTTTTTGTCAAATGTAGGTGGCTTTGATTTATTAAACTCATCCAAAAAATATCTCTGTCACTCCCCCTGTAAGGATGATAGCGATGTCGATCATGATGTCTATCCGAAAAAAAATTAGAATGGTACCTAAGTCTGTCACCTCTCCTATCTAGAGTGTCCAAGAATCTACCATCTCTAATCGTGTCATCTCTACTCAATATGTAACCACCATGAGACCTACTTCCATATGCACCATTAGTTCCATCCTCCTATCTGTAACTGATTCAGAATGGCCCCTGTCGCTGCAAATCTGAAAAACTCTAAAGGATTACCACATTTATTTCTTCTTCTTTTTCTTGTGCCTTATGACCCTCTCATTGTCTGCCTTACAACTCCTTATATCTTCCTTCAAACTTCTCAATGTATCATAGCAACATATAGACTTGTAGTTGTAACACATGGTATATCATCGCATAAGCATCATTCTAGCTAGAATCCAATCATCAATGCATGACCATATCAACTACAAACCATGACCTTATGCATAACAACCTCAAACATACCAATGCAACTTGACCACATGTACACACCTCACATATATAACTATTCATATTCTCATGAAAAAAATAACAACAACACCATCAACCCTTCCATGGCGACATCATTTCCACAATGACCAACACCATGCGGATGAAACCAGTACATGGACCATAACATGAGAAACACATACACAACCAACATGAATACATGAAAATGAAAACCTTGACAACATCATACTTTTCCCAAGGAGAGTACAACCATGCTTTGATACCACCTGTAACATCCACCTCCCCTCACACCTACCCAAGTAATTGGCCAACAGGAGTAAACATGAGATGAGGGGAAGTTAAGACAGACTCAACCTCCTTGGTGACTTTAAGGAAGTGGAATCGAAGTGGAAAACCATAACACATACCTATAACACTAGCTACATGACCCCAAGAGGTTATCTCAGTCATCCACCTGACCTGTCTCTGGGTCCCACTGATATTTCATGAATAAAACCCATTGTACACATGCATAATCCTGCATCCATGCGTTTGGGAGGATTTGGACATGTTATCACAAAATTGGACCTAATAGGCTGCTAATCAAATCAATATCATGTAACTATTTCAAACCAATATTTTGATTGAGGCTTAGCCTCCTCAACCTGAGAGGGCTCTCTCAAAGGGTTAATGCTTTTTGATAAAAACATAGATGGCTAACTCTATGTGGGGTAATAATCAGATAGATGATAAATGTAGGTTGAAAATCACATCAACAAGTACACATTGGGCTTATGGAGTCAAAATAGTTTCAGTAAACCAATAAATCTACTTAACATGGAAGTTGAGGAATATCAAATTTTTATGTAGAAATTTGCTGAATAATGATTAATTATCCACCGAGACTATCCTGATCACATACAATTTGAATTTATATGCAACACATAATCTCTTTCACTCAGATCATCACACATGCGGAAATAAAATCAAGCGATAACACATCAAATCATCATACACATTAACACAGTATGTATGGGAAAGCTTCTAGCTAAAAACCCCGCAGCTATTGTGTATATTATAATGGATAAATCATGTAACAAACTCAGTACAATACTCCTCACAAGTACTCAGTACTTTCTCATAAAGTTACACACAAACTAGCTTAGTTTTGAACAGGTTACTAGTTCAAAACTCACCGCCAATTGCCTTGCCTCTATTGCGAAATCTAGGCCTGTCTATATAGAGATCCAAGGTTTGAATCTCCTTGGCTTGACATCGCAATCATCATGGGCAATTCCTCCAAGTGTGGTACAAATCTCATGCACAACTGATGTCGCCACTGATAGCTAACTCCACCCTTTCATCTACCTCTTTCACTGGTCTCCACTGAACTAATCATGCACTGTAGTGAAATGATGTGTTCTTGAGTTGAATAATGAGTTACTAATTAATGAATTAAATAATATTTAATTCACTCCACTCATAACTAATTTATTAGCTAGTTAAACTAATTTCAACTAGTTCAACTAAAATAAACAGAACACAACTCCACTAGCTGTCTCATTAACTCCACCAAACTTCTGCCACTGAAGTCCTAACTGAAGTCAACCATGCATGTGCTCACCAAACCCTAGGAATAGCGTAATTCCTCTGTCAAATGCATGAGCCACTTCCAAGGCTCGAACTGAAGTGCTCCAAGAGAGTAAACTGCTGTTTAGAGTCCAAATATTATTAAGGGTAAATAATATTTGACTTCTTTATTTTAAGGAGAGGCAGTATAAAAATAGACTTCGACCTATAGGTCCAAAAAATAGAGTCCCATCTATTTTTACCAACATGACACATACTCCAAGAATCTCATACTGCAATCCCTGGACCATGCTCCATATGTCTAAAAACAGACATAGTCTAAAAATAGATTTTGCGCCAGAATTTGCCTGCGGGCCCACTTAGTGAAGGCGACTTCATTTCACTAAGCTCCATCATCTTGCTGCATTTTCAACACTCCCTCTCAGCAAGATATGGATTATCTGCAACCCCTATCCTGCCTCTATGGAATTTGAACTTGCTCCTGGTGAGCGCCTTCGTCAGGATGTCGGCATCCTGATCCTCCGTGGGAACATATGAAAGCATCATGATTCTCCGTTGAACACAATCTCTGATATGATGATACCAATCTATGAAGCCATGCCGCCTCAAATGATCCTCCTGTCTGTACCATGAACCATATCCCGATGTGCCTCTAATATAGCGCAATACATGCTTGCCCGCCTTCCAAAAGAGCTTGGTAGGCTTAACCATAGCTTGCGAAAGCTGGTTAACTGCATAGCATATATCGGGTTGTGTATTGACCAGATACATAAGCGACCCCACCAACTGTCGATAGACAGTGGCATCTACTACCTCCGCTGAAGTAGCATCCTCCTTCCTCCAACCACCAGGAAGAGGAGTGTCAACAGGCTTGCAGCCTTGCATGTTGAACCTCTCCAGAATCTCCCGGGCATACTTGCCCTGAGAAACAAACAGTCCTCCACTGCGCCGCCAAATCTCCAATCCCAGGAAATAATGAAGGATGCCCAGGTCCTTCATCTCAAACTCTCGTGCAAGATCCTCCTTGCATGAAAGTATCAACTGCTCGTCGCCAGTCAAAATCAGATCATCTACATACAATACGATGATCAACAGCTTCCCCTCCACCACAATCTGGTATAGGTTTGGATCCGCCTCACTCTTGGAGAATCCAAGCCCGGTGAAGTAGCTGTCTATCCGAGTGTACCAAGCACGAGGTGCTTGCTTCAGCCCGTACAGTGCTCTCTTGAGTCGGCACACATGCGACTCACTGCTAAAGATCTCAAAACCTTTAGGCTGCTCTATGTACACCTCCTCCTCAATAACTCCATTGAGGAACGCAGTCTTCACATCCATCTGATGAATGTGCCACCCCATCTGCGCTGAGAGAGCAAGGATCGTCCGTATGGAAGAGTACCTTGCGACAGGTGCAAAAGTCTCCTCATAGTCAATCCCCTCGATCTGTGAAAAGCCACGGGCGAAAAATCTCCCCTTGTACTTCTCCACACTCCCGTCAGCCGCCTGCTTCACCTTGTAGATCCATCGCGAACCCACCACTGATTTCCCAACCGGTCTTGGGACAATCTCCCATGCACTGTTCCTGACGATCGAATCATATTCCTCGATCATGGCATCAACCCATGCGGGTTCCTCCACAGCTTCCTCAAAAGAGGATGGCTCCATCACAACACATTGACTCACAAGAGCCATGTATCCAGTGTACCGATCCGGTGACTGCCTCTGTCTGCGCTGTGCTGTAGGTGGTCCTACAACCTTCTCTGCATCTCGAGCCAGTCGCTCAGCTTCTGTAGTGCGCATGCGCCCTCTGATGGTTGGCGCCGCATGGGTGGTTTCTTCCACCTCCTGAACTTCCTCTTGTGGCTGATCCACATCCGGAAGCTCCTCCTTAGGAACTAACAGCTCCTCATCTGCATGCAAGTGTAGCTCCCTCTCAAGCGAACACTGCATGGCTTTCTCCTCCTGAAATTTTATATCCCGTCGCACAAAAGTCTTGCGACTGTCTGGCACATACACCCGATAGTTGTGAGGTGTATCAGTGTACCCCACAAATATTCCAACTTCAGCAGTTGGATCCAGCTTCCTTCTTGCATCCTTCGTCACATGCATGTAGACAGGAGATCCGAAAATCCGCAAATGGGAAACATCAGGCCTCTTGCCAGAATAAGCCTCCTCTGGTGTACTCATGCCAAGAACCTTGTGAGGACAACGGTTCTGCACATACACTGCTGTATTGCATGCCTCAGCCCACAAGTGAAGGGGTAGGCCCTGATCATGCAACATCGCCCGTGCAGCACCCACGATCGTTCTGTTCTTCTGCTCAGCCACCCCGTTCTGCTGTGGGTTATGGGGTGCGATGATCTCTCTCCGAATCCCTTCTGCCCTACAGAACTCCTTGAATTCAGCCGAGATGAATTCACCACCATTGTCGCTCCTTAGAGCAATCACCTTCTTCCCCGACTCCTTCTCGACCAGTGCTTTAAACTCACAGAACTTCGTGAATGTATCGCTCTTCTTCTGCATGAAGAAGATCCAGCACTTTCGAGAGAAATCATCAACAAAGATCACATAATACCTGTGCTTTGCTGTCGAAGCAACTGAGAAAGGACCACACACGTCCGTGTGAACTCTCTCAAGGATCGTCGTGGCGCGACTATCCTTCTCGTGAAAGGTGGCTTTCACATACTTCCCTAAAGTACACCCCTTGCACTGATCTGACTGCGCAAGAGTTCCCTTAGGAAGCCCAGTAGAAATCTGCTGCAGGATCTTCAAAGCTCCATGGTGAAGGTGGCCCAATCTCCTGTGCCACAGTTCGCCCTCATCATCCCGGCTCACCACTTCTCCCGCCTTGCATGCCATAGTTGCGCAGCCATCTACCTGCAACTGATAAAGGTTCTTGGTTCGAACCCCTATCTTCCGGGTCTCTCCAGTAGTCTTACTGCGCAGGAAGGCTTTTCCTTCGCCGAAGACCACATCATACCCCTTATCCTCCAACATCGCCACAGAGATCAAGTTCTTCTTCAATCCAGGTACATGCATGACATCCCTCAATACAAAGGGTTTACCAGACTCCCTCTGAAAGGATATGGTACCGATACCAGTCGCACCGTATCTACCATCATCGCCCATCTCGATGTGCACACCCAAATCTTTGTCCTCCAGATCTGAGAACAAATCCCGATCTCCCGTCATATGAAATGACGCACCGCTGTCCAAGAACCATACCGATCCCAACACACTTGAAACCAAGCATGCGATCAGTGAAAAGTCAAGCTCAAACTGTGAAGCCAAAGCTTCTCCATCTGCAGATCTTCCCGCTTGCTTGTTCTTCTTCTTCTTTGGACAATTGGTAGCATAATGTTCGTGATCATGGCAGTGAAAACACTTCACTTTCGCCATATCCTGCTTCTTGCCCTTTGCACCAGAATGAGAGGTTTTCTTACCCTTCCCCTTCTTTGCTTTGGCAACCAAAGTGTAGTTTTCTTCATCAGCTCCCTTTGATGAAGATCCATCTCGAGTAGTCCTCCTTATCTCCTCCTGCATGAGATTCGCCCAAAGGCGCTCCCATCCCGGCAGTTTCTCCTGACCATTGACACTATCTTGATATGAGTGCCAAGCCTTCGGAAGACCAAGGAGAGCCAGGTCGACCATATCCTCATCTTCGACAGTCACCCCCACACTTCCCAGCTCATCTCTGCACTGAGTGAACTTCGTGAGGTATTTGGCGATACTGTCGCCCTTCTCCATCTTGATGTTTCTGAGCTTATCTTTGAGCGCCAGCTTCCTTTGGTCGCTCTTACTCTGGAATAGATCCGTCAAATATTTCCACATTAAATATGGAGTAGCCTTTCCATGCAGGCTGGATACAATATGATCCTTGACGCCCTCCAACAAGATCCTTCGACACTTCGCCATCTTCTTTTTCCATGCTTCGACTTCAGCAGGATCAATGGGATTTTGGACATCCGTATCTACGAACTCCTTCAGACCATTATCTTCTAATACTTCCTCCATGCGATCCTTCCATGCAACATAATTTTAACTGCCTTCCAGACCATATTCGAGTCGCAAACCGTTGAAAGACATTATCAACACTGGCACCAAGAAAAAAAAACTGCTGCAAAATTTTGAATTCCACCTCAAAGCTCAACCGCTCTAAATCTGTGAGAACAAATTATTTCTAGCATAGAGATTGACTGCAAGGGGCATTTACCAGACCTTTCACTTTCCGAAGAAAGATGAATCCGGAGGCTACCTGGCCCGCATGCAGACTCTGTCTACCGAAATAAGTTTGTAATCACCGTGATGATCAATCTCTGCTTCAATAGCTCCGATACCATGTAGAAATTTGCTGAATAATGATTAATTATCCACCGAGACTATCCTGATCACATACAATTCGAATTTATATGCAACACATAATCTCTTCCACTCGATCATCAAACATGCGGAAATAAAACAAGCGATAACACATCAAATCATCATACACATTAACACAGTATGTATGGGGAAAGCTTATAGCTGAAAACCCCACAGCTATTGTGTATATTATAATGGAGAAATCATGTAACAAACTCAGTATAATACTCCTCACAAGTACTCAGTACTTTCTCATAAAGTTACACACAAACTAGCTTGGTTTTGAACAGGTTACTGGTTCAAAACTCACCACTAATTGCCTTGCCTCTATTGCGCAATCATGGCCTGTCTAAATAGAGATCCAAGGTTCGAATCTCCTTGGCTTGACAGCGCAATCATCATGGGCAATTCCTCCAAGTGTGGTACAAATCTCATGCACAACTGATGTCGCCACTGATAGCTAACTCCACCCTTTCATCTACCTCTTTCACTAGTCTCCACTGAACTGTTCATGCACTGTAGTGAACTGATGTGTTCTTGAGTTGAATAATGAGTTACTAATTAATGAATTAAATAATATTTAATTCACTCCACTCATAACTAATTGATTAGCTAGTTAAACTAATCTCAACTAGTTCAACTAAAATAAACAGAACACAACTCCACTAGCTGTCTCATTAACTCCACCAAACTTCTGCCACTGAAGTCCTAACTGAAGTCAACCATGCATGATGCCATAAAACCCTTGGGAATAGCGTAATTCCTCTGTCAGATGCATGAGCCACTTCCAAGGCTCAAACTGAAGTGCTCCAAGAGAGTAAACTGAAGTTTATAGTCTAAATATTATTAAGGGTAAATAATATTTGACTTCCCTCTTTTTAGGATAGGCAGTCTAAAAATAGACATCAACCTATCGACCTATAGGTCAAAAAATAGAGTCCCATCTATTTTTACCAACATGACACATACTCCAAGAATAACATACTGCAACCCCTGGACCATGCTCCATATGTCTAAAAATAGACATAGTCTAAAAATAGACTTTGCGCCAGAATTCACCTGCGGGCCCACTTAGTGAAGGCGAATTCATTTCACTAAGCTCCATCATCTTGCTGCATTTTCAACATTTTAGTCAAGAGATACACATGTGAAACTGTAAAAAACATAGCCAAATTATCTATATAGGAAGTCAAAGCATCAAAGATGAATTTTGAGTAACATATAAAAACACCACTACAATAGGATAATAAAAGATGCAATTAGAAAAAGAACACACTAGAACTCCTTCTGAATCTCAAGTTGGCTAAGTAGAAATCTCTGTATTTAGTTGAAAACTAGTCAATTACAATAAGCATAGTCTTTTGCTAAAAATTTCCAACCCTGATACATTCAACTTCTTGGTCCTTTATAGACCATTTACAACATGAGATAATCTTATCTTGTGCTAGATATATCGAATTCCTGACTCTTGACACCTTGCATAACCATATGACATGGTATTTATTACAAAAAGACAGCTAATATACTAAACAATCCTATTACAAATAGGATTCAAACTTCTTATTTCTATCCATAACAACCTTATCTAAACTAAATAACATCATTTTCCAAGTGTATTCACACATGGTCGAATCTGGATGATAGGCTTCAAATCTTTATGACCATAATGCTGACCTCCTTCAAAGTAGGAAACAGCCCCCTGTTTTCTAGGCATAGGGTCCTTTGCGCTCTTGAAACATTCTAACCACCATGAACTTCATTATTTCGAGCTCCTTAGCTGTTATAAATTGAATTAACACATGCTAAACCTCCTCCTTAATCTCCAGCTATCCAAAACCATCTCCAAACTGTTCAAATGGGCTGTAATAGACTGCTCTATGAAAACAACACAGATTCGTAGCGCTACTCTTTTACCCTTTTTTCTTCAAAATCTTGACCTATTTCCTCCAAAACTAACTTAATTATCTTTAAATACATCCTCCTCAGCATTTTTAGTTCTTCATTCATGTTTTTACCCCTTAAAATTTGATGAAAAAGGGAAAGAAAGGCTGCTACAACAGTTTCGTAGTGCTTTTCTCCCTTTTTACACTGTCTGCGCTATGAAACTGTTGAGTGAGAAGTTTTGTTCAAAATTTTCCAAAATGAAAATTGAAAATGTACCAAAACTCAGAATAAAACTAATTCCATCATATCAAAAATCTATATGAACTAAAAACACAATCATTTCAGCCTTCATGAGGTCCTTTCTTCATTTTCACTTAATTTAGCTTTTGACTCTTTAATGACTGTCATTTTAACACCTTTGTTCTTTAACTAATTCTGAGTCAATTTCAGATGCTTCTCCAAGTCCTCCACTTTATCTTTAAGTCTCCTGTTATTATCTCTCAAGTGAGTATTTATTACTCTAACAAATTTGGCTTCCTTTATTGCTGGGACAGTCCATGTGAAAAACTTCTCTGCACTGCTTGGAGTTTCAAAAATAGAACCAGTTTTACCTTCCCACAGTGCCTTCATTCTTTTGAACTCTGCTTTCTCAATACTGTGCTTTCTAGCCCTCTTTCTCATCAAAACAATTTCTTGGTTTTCCAACCTCAATTTCTCCTCAAGATGTTGAAACTCTGTCATTTCTTCTTTCCCCTTCTTTGTTCTGCTGGCTTCATGCTTCACTGTAGGTGATGAGAGATCAATCACTTCTTCAGGGGCTTTAGTTGTCTTAATAGGTTCTTGAACTTCCTTTCTGCCTTCCTTGAGTTTCTTAGCATGCCTAGTTATAGGTTTTCTTGCTTGAAAGATGAAGGCTGCATCCTCCCCTTCAAACTCAAGCGTTTTTGCAAACCTAACCCTTTTTTGTTTATGATCATCTTCTCCAATGAACTCAGCTTGAACTATGGGTGTCTCCTCTATGTCAATTGCATGAAGGATGTCATCTAGATTTCCCTTCATCACTGGGTTTTCCTCTGTAGCTGTAGCAACTGTTTTTTCTTTTAATGACACTTTTTGGCTTCTTGTTACTCTTTTTATTTCCTACTTGCTGACATCTTGTTTCTGTTTTTCCTCTTTGATAATATTTGACCTTTGTTTCGCAGGTGATGGAGTTGGTGTATCAAACACTTGTGTCTTCTCTGTCCTTTTCTCAACTTGTTTCCTTGGCTTCAGTTTTGTAGATTCCTTTGGTTTTGCAGCCACAAGTTGACTAGACTCTGCTACTGGTTGTGATGGATTTCCTTTAGTTTTAGGGTTTCTGTAGCAGTTAGGGTTTCCAACTGAAAACCATTTATAAACAAAAAGGATGATCAATCCCTACCTATCTTCTGAAACTCATTAAAAGTCAATAACTTCATCAAACCATGATGAAACAAAGATGTTTCACAACTTTCAGATTTGGCTTATACTTTATCAGCCATTTTTGCAAGACTCATATGCAAATAAAAGGGAAAATCAAGTGAAATCTTACCAGTGAAATGTAGAAGCAACTTGAAATGATATGTGTAAACCTTATGATATCTTCCTTCACATGTAAAATACCTCTGAATTTTGAAAAATAGCTTCTCATAAGTATCTTTGATGCAACTTCTAGGGATATAATTATTGAGGTCCATATCTGAATACTCAGGTTTCATGAATTATTTGCATGGCTCCATATCAAATTTGAAACCTTTGAAACAAGTTTCTTGGCCTCTTCGTATCTATGTAACAACAACAATAATCTCTGGTTTAATTGACACACTTAGCATCCCAACCTTGGTAGTTATTCAATTGAAGTTCAAGGCAAATTCTTTGGAAAACTGTGTGTGGCAACCCTGCAAATTTTCACAAAACCGAAGACAACCTACTCTTATGAATGCCTCCATCACTGTTGGTTCTTCAATTATGGCCTTCATATCTTCAGTCTCATGTCTCAAGCAGTGTCCCCCTCTGTGGACTTTCTTTTCCTCTACCATGATTCACAGAAAACCTATCAGCCTCGCTCGATAAATTGAATTGGCCTCACTTAAATATTTGAAACAATAGCCTCGCTTAATTAGTTTGTATCAGCCTCTCTTGATTAAGATGTAGAAAAAATTTGCATGGAACAACCATAGGTTTGGCTTCACACTTCAGAGCTTAGACAGTCGAATGGAGGCAAAGGAAACAAGAATGACCAATTAGGCAAGATTTTGAATTTAAAATGTCATCTCATAACTGAATGATGCCTCATTCATACCCTATCATGACCATGATGACTACAACGTGGGTAAGTACACTGAATCTCATCATCAACTGAGTCATCATATCACTAACCTACCATTTCCCAACGGATTCTAACATATTTCAGCTCAAATTACAAGATAGTTTAGAAACTGCGCTTTCGTAGCGCTGGCAGTGTATTTTTCCTTGTTTGCACTATGAAACTATTAGCACTTTTGTAGGGAAAATCACCTTTTTTGAATTAGTGGTGCTATGAAAACAAGGTTTCTTGGCTAATTGACCATTTTTGACATGAAACTTTAGGAAAGGACCCACAAATGTAAATTATGGATACTTGACAATGAATGGACCTTAAAAAAGACTCTATTTGAACTTAATGATGGGCTTTGAACTTATGAAAATCTAACCTACCCTTGAACAAATCCTAAATTGACTTCTAAACCCAATTTTGAACCATGACCAAAAACAAACTTGACACAATGATGTTTTGAAAAAAAAAATAGGTGATAACAGGACACACACATAAGCCTGCATGCCTGAGTTTAGGGACTAAATTTCTTAGAAATGTGTCTGTGCATGTGGGATTTAAGGCACTTTTTAAGCCTATAATCCTAGAAACCTCCCATAACTTCATGTAGCTTTCAGGAATCATTAAACACATGATGAAATTTCAAATAATCAAAAACTGACTCTTGGACTAGGCCTGACCATCCCCAACCGAGATTGACATTCTTTCAAACACTTAGCATGAATGAAATCTATAGGTCTAGGATACAAGACAGAGAATGAATGACTAAAAACACTTATGAAACATTAAAATATGGATTGACACCCTCTTGCTTAACCAGATATGACATCAATTAGGTCTTGCATCCATTATTTTAACCATTAACTGTAAATACATGACATAACCATGACATGAACCAATCATTGAAACATGCTTATAACCTGCATAAAACCATGGAAATAATAGTGATATAAATACCATTAAATACACACATTAATAGGTATAGAATCAAGAGAACTTAGCTTCCATTATGCATGAGCAAATACTGACCAGGTTTAAGACTTCCATGTTCCACCAGACCATAGACATGGTTGAGCCAAATATCTCTTTAGGCAGTCACCCACATCCCATATTCCAAGCATGAATGTGGTACATCATGGATAAACTCATACAAAACACAACCAAGGTAATCCATAGGTTAAACCACCTCCACCCTTACCATACCATGATCACACCAAACTAGTGCTCTGATCACAAAATCAAGCAGAACTTGGAAATGCCATCCGAAATCCAACATTATCCTTGAGGAATTTTCCGTATCCCTGTCTCTCAGGATTTATCGCAATCCAATACTAGATCACTAGCCCCTAAACTGAGACACCTCCCTCATGCTTTACCATGTATCCCTCCAAAACTAATCAAGGGATTGCTATACCTTTGGGAATGAACCTTGACACCACCTCTGCCCTGGATTCCCAAATCCATCTGGAAAATTTGAAGCTAAAAAACAAGATCAAAATCCCAACACACCATGGAATATAGAAAAAGGAAAGGAAAAGATGAAGACCACTATCATAACCCGCAAAAACTATACCACAGATAGTAAGATGACCAAATACAAACATGCGTAAGCCATGCATGTCCAAACCACCTAGAAAATCACACATGCAATATGTTACCTGCAAGTATTTATGTTGAAGATGCTAGATCCTACCCTTCATTGCTTGATCCTTGCTTTCCTTTCCTTTCTTGTTCTTCATTTTCTTTTTTTCCTCCTCCTTGGCACAATTTTGAATTTCTCCAAGAAGACTCTAAGTATCCAAGAGTGAGAGAGAGAGAGAGAGAGAGAGAGAGAATAATGAGAGAGCTTCAAAACTGAACTAACAAAAAGTACCAACTGATCCTCAGAAAAAAAATTATTGATTAGGACTCTATTTTCTTCATTTTCCTCCTCACATGCAACTTGTGACCTTTTACCTTCATTTTCTCCTAATTACCTCTATTTTCATAAATAAATGTGCCAAAAATAATTTTTCCTCTTTAATTCATTTTCCATTTCCTTTTGCATTTTTCCTTACCTATAAACACATATCCAGTGATTCCCACTAAGATATGTTGCCCAACGTTCATCTTTTTTAGGTCCCTATATTACTATTGTAGTCCCTTATTATTGCTAGTGTATCCCCCTTATTATTATTGTTGTACCTGTGTAGCCCCCATATTGTTATTATTGGGCCCTTACATTATTATTGTTAGGTCGGCTAGGATTATATTGTGACCCCATGGAATCCTATATAGAGAAAGCTGGTTTTGTCATTTGTATCATCTAAATTTTTTTTCATTTATGTAATGTAAAGGAGGTTTCCCCCTCAAAGTGGTTAATTTATAAGGCATTGATCTCTTTTTCTTCTATTTTTGGAGTAGGTTTCATAACATTTGGTATTAGAGATTTGGATTCTAGGGTTTCGTTGCTTCAAAAATGTCATTGTGGAATTTCCACTATAAATTGTTTTTCTAAAGTACTTCAAAAGCTATAAAAAAACCCATTTTCTAAAAAATTCTTAGGAACTTCGTGCAAAAAATTCAGATCTTTGTTCACAATATTTTCAAAGATATGATCTGTGGAAGTTAGGGATTTTGCACTCTCCAAAATTTTATCTCAAAGAGGTGACCTTGGGAAAATTATCATAACTCTCTCTCTGGGCATCCGATTAGAATTCTGTAAAAAGAGGCTGAAATCACACAGGCTTTAGTTTCCTGTATATCAATTTTAGAGCCAAAGGAGGAAACAGTGATACGTGGAACATTGTACAAGTTCGCTCTATTGAGCCAGTCCATAATTAGGTCATTGTGGGATATTGGCATAACTTTGATTTGCAAAATCCAAATCAGGTCAGACATGTGGCATTGGAAAGAATATTCAAAGGGCTACTACAGTATTTAATATAAAATCTCAGTGATATGAAATTATATATACACATCAGTTTCAATATCGAGCTCCTAAAAAGCAATAAAAAGGTGTGTATTGTTTTCAAATTGCATAAGTCTTGTTTGAAAAATAAGTTTGAAGTGATTCCAAGGGCATATTGAAGCTTATATATCAGTATTGGGTTCTAAAATGCCCCCCTAAAAATAATTCAACACCCATTAAGCCCTCAGAAGTCTCTAATATGACTCATGAAGAGTAAGAAGTGCAACATGATATATCAAAATTACAAGAGCAAGTGCAACAACTTTGGATCTTGCAAAGAGCAACAGAAAATAAAATGGAAGTTTTGAAGAAAGGCCTGGAAGCTAATATGGATGGCTTGAAGAAAGGTGTGGAATATAATATGGATGCTTTCAAGAATGGCACGAAAGAAAAAATGGAATACATGAATAATGATCTAAAAGCACACATGGAAGGTTTGACAAAGTTGATACAAGAAATTATTCCTAATGGAGAAAAGATAGTAGAGGAAACTCATGATGAGAACAAAATAAATTTTAATCATGATTTCATAAACTCTAATGTTGGATTGAAGACCCACCATATTCCAAATATCAATATGAGGAAATTTTATGGCAAGGATCTCGTAACATTGATACTACAAATGGAACAATATTTTAATCTCAATAATGTGCAAAACACACAAAAGGTATGCATTGCAACTTTATATTTAGAACAAAATACACTTGTATGGTATCAATGGCTTTTCTCCCGTAAAAAAATTGTCACTTGGTCAATTTTTACATAGGATATGATAGCACATTATGAGGATACAAAGAGCAACACCTTCTTTAGCCAATTGATAAATATCAAACAAAAGGGTTCAGTGGTGGAGCACATTGAGGACTTCCAAAAATTGAATATAGGGGTAGTTGATATTCCAGAGGAAAAAAAGATTGATGTCTTCATAGGGACTTTAAAAGATAACATCCAACATGAGGTTTTCATTTGGCAAGGATATGGAACCAATTCAAAAGTTACATGGAAACCCAAAGATTATTGTAAGCGACAGAGATCCCATTTTTACTGGAATTTTTTGGACAGAATTATTTTCTTGTTTGGGTGCTCAACTAGATCATAGCTCAGCTTATCATCCTCAATATAATGGGAAAAATGAGATATTAAAAAAAATTTTGGAAGGATATCTTAGTTGTTTTGTATATGATAAAAAAACACAATGGGTCAAGTGGTTACCTCTGGCTGAATGGTGGTATAACACTTCCTTCCATGTTGCAACAAAAATTACCCCATTTATGGCACTTTATGGATATCATCCACCATCCATCACATCATATTTAAGAGAAAATTCTAAGGTTCAAGTAGTGGAAGATCACATCAAGCATCAACAATAAGTTCTCCAACTCTTTAAATATAACCTAAATTTGGCACAAAATCGAATGAAACAATGGGCAGATCAACATCACAGTGAGAGAAGTTTTGATGTAGGAGACTAGGTATTTTTATGGCTACAACCATACAAACAAATGTCCCTCAAGCAAGCTAATAAGGATAACAAATTATCACCAAATTACTATGGTCCTTACAAGGTGTTGCAAAAGATTGGTACTATGGCATACAAATTGGAGCTTCCTGCTTCTTCTCAAGTACACCTAGTTTTCCATGTTTCATGCTTAAACAAGATTATAGCTGACAAAATTCTAGTTCAAACAATATTTCTAGAAATTGATAAATAAGGAAAAATAATATTGGAACCTAAATCATTCACGAAAACAAGAACTCAAAAGCTATGAAATCGATCAATTACAGAGTATCTCATCAAGTGGAAGAACTTACCCACTGAAGATTACGCATGGGAGGATGAGAATTTTATACAGAAGCATCTAGAGCTACTCAAGCATTGAGGACAAGGAGAGGGACTAGTGTATTCCCTTATTGTTGTCAGTGTAGCCCCCTTATTATTATTGTTGTACCCTTGTAGCCCCCATATTGTTATTGTTGTGCCCTTACATTATTATTGTTAGCTCGGCTAGGATTATATTGTGACCCCATGGACTCCTATATATATAAATGATTTTTTTTCATTTGTATCATCCAATAATTGTTCATTTATGTAATGTAAAGGAGGTTTCCCCCTCGAAGTGGTTGATTTATAAGGCATTGATCTCTCTTTTCTTCTATTTTTGGAGTTGGTTTCATAACAATCTTGGAATAAGTGTCCCTTAACCGTGGTCTTATTTTTTTCATTTATTAAATTTTGTTACATGAATATTTTTCCTAGGTCTATTACGTAGGCTTACCCAAATTGAACATATATCCCTTTTTAGCAGGGACAAAATGGACTCGATCCACATTGAGATTTTGTCTCATGAATTCTAAGGAAAATATCCTCATTGGCATTAACACAGGCAAGAAGTAAGGAGGAAGTTCACACTGATAAACCATAATATTTGTATATTCATCATACAAATACTAGTCTCCCACCCTGGTGTCCTTGCTGAGTTGGAGGATCACTTTTTGCTGAGGTGTGATTTTTGGGGGGGGAACATTGTGAATAATTTTATAAGAAATTTCCATGTAGGAATATATGATTTGGGAATAGCCATCGTTGTCTAGTTTCCTCCTAATAGCAACATCCCAATCAAAAATAGATTTCCTCTATTTGTTTAGGGCCATAAAACTAAGACCCGGGCACTCAAACTAATCTACTTGGGTGTACACAAACAAATAAAACGATAGGGAATAGTATTTGAAGTAGGAGGCGACAGGAAAATGGCATAATTGTAATTTTATCAACTCATCCAAGAAAGAAGGTATGTTAAACAGGTGATCTGGCTACATCATTTCCCTTATCAAACCTAGAGAGGATTTGTTGGCCACATTGGCATTTTCATCCCTAAAAATATGAGAAACTATAGACATAATAGGCTGCACAAACTCTATAAAGATAGATATTGGAAAACTATCAGTAATGGGAAAGGACTGCAAGCCAGGGGCCAGGGAAATTTGTAGAAAGGATTGTTTCTCTACAACTGAAAGGGTAGTATAATTGTATATCAATTGGTTTATATGAATATCTAGGGTTCAAGGGAGATTGGGTAAATCAGAGATTTTTGGATCAATTTTGTGGTCACCTCTAGGATTTTTTCTCTAGTGGAAGAGGAAAAATAATTCTTTTCTTTAATGTATGTAGCGGTTAGCCAAGAAATGAACTCGGGGAAATAATATACTTAGGGCGCAATTTGATAGTATAACCTTAAGTTGACTACCTGGAACATTTTTTCTCCTCTAACATGGTGGCCATATAGGTTGAACTAGAGGTTCGAAATATGGTAAGAACAATGAGGGTATGAAATGTGTGCCTTCATGTCCATTATCAGTTCAAAATTGAAGGAGGGATTTAATTCCCGGGCTTTGGGGGTATTGGGAGATTCTTTCTTAATATTTTCCATATATATAAGAAGTTGAAGGTGGGGAGACCAAAAGGTTTCCTAATTTATCGAGTGATGGATGAAAAACGACATTGATAGGAGCTCTAGATGAGCTTGATGAGTGAACGACATTGCAGAGAAAGCAAATGATGATAGGAGTTTGCAACGGGAAAACGAATTTAAATTTAAATAGGTGAACTGAGAATTTCTTTTATAGGTAGAGGGGACAACGTTCGCCTAACTCCACATGACATCATGAGGGGGGACACATGGCAGAATATGATTAGGAGGTGGCAGGTGATAGGTGGATGGGATAAGGTGGAGGAATTTACAATTTTACCTTAATTTATTTCTTATCGATAGCGTTGGAGGGTTTGTGAGGTTGCAGGTGGTCCCCACCTTCCTTCTATGGGTGAAAGAATAGGGGGTGAGATCCTGCCGCAACCCACCAGAACCAATCCAAGTTGATGATTGGTAGATCCTTCCCATTTGACTATCCAACTCTAGGGGGTAGTGCCAAACTATCAATCACGCAAGTCGCACCCCCCCCCCCCCCCACCCCCACAAAAATGTATCTAGGGGTCGGTTGGGCAGAGATGAACAATGATACGCCCTTAGATATGATTGGCCTCCCACCAAAATGGAAACCTTTGATAATTTCCTTCCTTACCTTGTTGCACTTACTTAATGGAATATTTCATATTTTCAGGCATTGGTATTTTATTCTTATATTGTACCATCAAGGTCCAAACTTTCCCACCTGATCAATTTGTTTATTTTGAAAACCAGAGGTGCTCAAATAAATCCTCTTGAAACCCCTAAAAAATAAGATAAAAAAAAACACTGGCTCCAGCTGTGGACAATGTATTGTATGAAATGCACTAAGAACCTACAGATTAGCGTCTTAATACTTGGGCATGGACTCATTTTATTCAAGCTTTCATAAAGGAAAACAAAAGAAAAAAAGAACATAAAACATTGTTGGTATGTACAATGGCTCACCAGTATTTATAGTGGGTGAGAATGGACCTCCTTAATGTTGGAAATAAAGCTTGGAAAACTTCCCATTCACAGGAATTCCAGGCACTTCACCATCTAAATTTTCTACCAAGAAATTATTGTTCCCTTTTGATTCAGCAATCTTGAAAGGTTCAAACCATATTGGATCAAACTTTCCATGTTTTCCTTTATATTCTCTTCTCACATCCCACCTAAGTACTAAATATCCTAGTTTCTCCCTTTGGTTTTCTATCAAAAATAGATTTCATTCTTTCCTGACAATTAATCAAATTCTAAAGTTACTTATTCCCTATTTTCTTGAAGTTCAACTATTTTTTTTATCCTTTTGGTCAGTGTTGAGATCCAACAAGATGCTGAGCTTAGTGAAAAGAGTCACCTTCACTAAGTGGGCCCACAGGCTATTTTTGGCGCAAAGTCTATTTTTAGACATGTCAATCATATTCTATGAGTTGCAGGATGCTATTTGTGGATGGTTGGTCAAGTTGGAAAAATAGATTGACTTCTATTTTTAGACATATTGGGCAGAATCTATTTTTAGATTTCCATTCTAAAAATAGATATGTCGAATATTATTAGCTCTTAATAATATTTGGACTCTAAACATTATCTTATTCTCTTGGATCACTTCAGTTAAGTGCACAGATGTGGCACAATAGCTGACAGAAGGAATTACGCTATTCCTAAGAGTTTACTGGAGCTAATGCATGAGGACTTCAGTTAGAACTCATGTGACAGAGTTTGGTGGAGTTATAGAAGTAGTTGGTGGAGTTGTATTTAGTTTAACTCAGTTAGACTCAGTTGAGCTAGTTGTATCTAGTCTAACTGATTGATACACTAGTGAGAGTGGTGTGAATTAATTAGTTAATTAATTCACTAAATAATAACTAATTAATCAACTAAAGAATACATTAGTTAACTACAGTGCATGGCAGTTTTAGTGGAGACTAGTGGAGAGATAGGTGAAAGGGCAAGATAGACTATCAGTTGTGACTATAGTGATGCATTGATTGCATCCAACACTCAATGGAGAAGCCAATAAGGATTGCGTAAGAAATGCTGGCTGAATTATAGTTCATTCAGATTCATTCTTCAACATGGATTGCACAGTAGAGGCAGCCTAGCAGGTGGCAGAGATCGGTGCATGGATTTGCAAGATCGGGCCTGATTAGTGTGTAGTGATTGTATTGTACTGAGAGCTTGATATGATCATCTTTGTCTGAGGATTGTTACATGATCTCTATGACATATATATATATATATATATATATATTTGCGGTTTTTAGCTTCAGGCTTTCTCATTAAACAATTGTGTTAATGTGTGTGAATTTTTATTGTTTCATGTGTGCATTGCAATTGATTTAATTTATGCATGTGATGATCAATGGTGGAATAGATTCTGTATTGTGCATGAAGTTAAAATAGTGTGTGATCAGGAGAATCTTGGATATATAACACATAATTTATATAATTTCTACATGGTATCAGAGCGATATTGATTAGAGCAAATTGCAATTATTGAAGCGGTTGAGTTTTGTGCTGGTGGAATTCGAATTTGCTGCAGTGTTTTCTTGGTGTCGAAGTTGAGCATTCATTGAAATTTCTTTCAACGGATTGTGATTGGAGTATGCCCTTGATGGAAGCTTGAATTATATTGCATGGAAGCACAAGATGGAGGTGGTGCTGGATGATAATGGGTTGAAGGAATTCATAGATGCATAAATTCCAAAACCTGCTTCTAGCGATGCAGCTGCACCTGACGCATGGCAAAAGAAGACAACAAAGTGTCGAAGGATTCTGTTGGAAGGTGTGAAGGAAGACATAGTGTCCAGCCTTCATGGTAAAGCTAGTCCATTCTTAATGTGGAAATCTTTGTCAGACTTGTTCCAAAGCATAAGAAACCAAAGGAAGTTGGCGCTTAAAGACAAGCTCAGAAAAATAAAAATGGAGAAAGGTGACAGTATACTAAAATACCTCACGAAGTTCGTTCACTGCAAGGATGATATGGGAAATGTGGGGGTTACTGTAGATGAAGGGGACTTGGTGATCTTGGCTCTCCTTAGGCTTCCTAAGAGTTGGCATAGCTACGAGGACTCTGTCAATGGACGAGAGAAACTGCTAGGATGGGAGCAACTTTGGTCAGATCTTGTGCAAGAGGAGATAAGGTGGGCTACCAGGGATGGATCTTCATCGAAGAATGAAGATGAAGAAAATTGTGCTTTGGCTGCCAAAGCAAGGAAAGGGAAGGGAAAGAAAAATCCTTTTCAATCCGGTGCAAAAGGCAAGAAGCAAGACTTGTCCAAGGTGAAGTGCTTTCACTGTCACCAACACGGACATTACGCCACTAATTGTCCCCAGAAGAAGAAAAATAAGCAGGTTGTTGGATCTGCAGTTGGAGAGGCCTTAGCCTCACAGTTTGAGCTAGATTTTCACTGATCACATGCTTGGTTTCAAGTGTGATGGGATCAGTGTGGTTTCTTGACAGTGGTGCGTCTTTCCATATGACCGAAGAAGAATATTTTTTCAGTGATCTGGATGAGAAGGATCTTGGAGTGCACATCGAGATGGGAGATGATGCTATATATAGTGAAACTGGTATTGAGACCATTTCCTTTGAGAGGGAGTCTGGTAAACCTTTCATATTGAAGGATGTCATGCATGTTCCAGGATTGAAGAAGAATCTGATCTCTGTGGCAATGTTGGAAGAAAAGGGCTATGATGTTGTTTTTAGCAAGGGAAAGGCTTTCCTGCATAATAAAACAACTGGTGAAACCTTGAGGATAGGGGTTCGAGTTAAGAACCTTTATCAATTGCAGGTAGATGGCTACGCAGAAATGGAAGACAAAGTAGAAGGAGTGGTGAGCCGGGATGAGGGCGAATTGTGGCACAGGAGATTGGGCCATCTTCACCATGGCGCTTTGAAAATTTTGCAGCAAATTTCTACCGGGCTTCCCAAGGGTACACTTGCGCAGCAATATCAGTGCAAGGGATATACTTTGGGAAAATTTGTGAAGACCACTTTTCATGAGAAGGATATTCATGCCACAACGATCCTTGAGAGAATTCACACAGACCAGTGTGGACCTTTCTTAGTAGCTTCGACATCAAAGCACATGTATTATTTGATATTTGTTGATGAATTTTCTCGTAAGTGCTGGATCTTCTTCATGCAGAAGAAGAGCAAGACATACTCAAAGTTCTGTGAGTTCATGGCACTGGTTGAGAAAGAGTCGGGGAAGCAGGTGAAAGCTCTTATGAGCGATAATGGTGGTGAATAAATCTCTGGAGAATTCAAAGACTTTTGCAGCGTAGAAGGAATTCGAAGAGAGCTCATAGCGCCTCATAACCCACAGCAGAATGGGGTCACGGGGAGGAAGAACAGAATGATCGTGGGTGCTGCATAGGCGATTCTACATGATCAGGGCCTTCCCATACACTTTTGGGCTGAGGCATGCAACACTGCGGTTTATGTGCAAAACCATTGTCCTCATAGAGTACTTGGCATGAGTACACCCAAAGAAGCATTTTCTGGTAAGAAGCCTGATATTTCTCATTTGAAGATTTGTGGCTCACCTATTTACATTCATGTGACAAAGGATGCCAGGAAGAAGCTGGAGCCGACCGCAAAGGTTGGGATATTTGTGGGGTACACATAAACACCCCACAATTATCGTGTGTATTTTCTAGATAGTCGGATGACTGTTGTGCAATGGGATATTAAATTTCATGAGGAGAAAGCCATGAAGTTGTCGCTTGAGAGGGAGCTACACTTGCATGCAGATGAGGAGCTACTAGTTCCTAAATATGAGCCTTAGGATGTGGATCAGCCACAAGAGTAGGTTCATGGAGTGGAAGAAACCACTCATGCAGCACCAAACATCAGAGGGTGGAAGCCCACTATAGAAGTTGAGCGACTGAATCTTGATGCAGTGCAGAATGTAGGAGCACCTACATCATAGCACAGATAGAGACATTCACCTAACTGATTTACTGGATACATGGCTATGAAGAGAAAGTGTATCATGACAAAACCATCTTCTTTCGAGGAAGCTGTGGAGGGTCCTGCATGTGTAGATTCCATGGTGGAAGAGTATGACTCGATTGTCAGAAATAATGCATGGGAGATTGTCCCAAGGCCGGAAGGGAAATCAGTGGTAGGTTTGAGATGGATCTACAAAGTGAAGAAAACTTCTAATGGGAGCGTCGAGAAGTACAAGGCAAGATTTGATGCCCAGGGCTTCTCACAAATCGAGGGGATCAACTATGAAGAAACATTTGCACCTGTCGTAAGGTATTATTCCATACAGACCATCCTTTCTCTCTCAGCGTAGATGGGTTGGCACATTCATCAGATGGATGTGAAGACTATGTTCCTCAATGGAGTCATTGAGGAGGAGGTGTACATAGAGTAGCCTGAAGGATTTGAAATCTTCAGTAGTGAGTCGCATGTGTGCAGGCTCAAAAGAGCGTTGTATGGGCTGAAACAAGCACCTCGTGCTTGGTACACACGGATAGACAGTTATTTCACCAAACTTGGTTTCACCAAGAGTGAGGTAGATCTGAACCTATACCAGATTGTGGTGGAGGGTAAGTTGTTGATCATTGTAATTTATGTAGATGATTTGATTCTAGCAGGTGATGAACTGTTGATACACTCATGCAAAGCAGATCTTGCAAAGGAGTTTGAGATGAAGGACTTGGGCCTCCTTCATTATTTCCTGGGATTGGAAATTTGGCAGCAGAAGGGTGGACTGTTTTTGTCTCAAGGCAAGTATTCCCAGGAGATACTGGAGAAGTTTCACATGCAAGGCTGCAAGCCTATCGACACTCCTCTTCCTAGTGGTTGGAGGAAAGAGGATGCTACATCGTCAAAGGTAGTGGATGCCACTGTTTATCGATAGTTGGTTGGTTTGCTTATGTATCTAGTCAATACACGACTAGACATATGCTATGCTGTGAAACAGCTTTCATAAGCTATGGTTAAGCCTACCAATATATTTTGGAAGGCAGGAAAGCATGTCCTGAGGTATCTCAAGGGCACATCGGGATATAGATTGTGGTACTGACAGTCGGATGAGTTGAAGTTGCATGGCTTCATGGATGCAGATTGGGCAGGAAGCCCAACGGACAGAAAGAGCACATTTGGAGGGATATTAAGTATCAGGTCTACAACAGTTTCTTGGTACAGCAGGAAATAGATATCCATGGCACTTAGTTCAGCGGAGGCCAAGTACATGGCTGCAATTTTGGCTGCATGTGAGGCTATATGGATGAGGCAGATCCTAGTCGGGTTGTTCGGTTCACACTTAGATCCTACAATGATATATTGTGATAATCAGAGTTGCACTAAACTCTCGATTAATCCATTATTTCATGATAGATCTAAACATATTGAAATCCGGTACCATCATATCAGAGATTGTGTGCAGCGAAGGATCATGTTACTATATTACATTCCTACGGAGGATCAGGATGCAGATATTCTGACGAAGGCGCTCACCAGGAGAAAATTTGAATACCATAGAGAAAGGATCGGGGTGGTAGATAATCCCTATCTTATTGAGAGGGAGTGTTGAGATTCAACAAGATGATGATCTTTGTGAAAAGAGTCGCCTTCACTAAGTGGGCCCACAGGCTATTTTTGGCACAAAGTCTATTTTTAGACTATGTCTATTTTTAGACATGTCGATCATATCCTATGAGTTGTAGGATGCTATTTGTGGATGGTTGGTCAAGTTGGAAAAATAGATGGACATCTATTTTTAGACATATTGGGCGGAATCTATTTTTAGATTGCCAGTCTAAAAATATATATGTCGAATATTATTAGCTTTTAATAATATTTGGACTCTAAACATTATCTTATTCTCTTTGAGCACTTAAATTAAGTGCACAAATGTGGAACAAAAGCTAACAGAAGTAATTACGCTATTCCTGAGGATTTACTGGAGCTAATGCATGAGGACTTCAGTTAGAACTCATGTGCCAGAGTTTGGTGGAGTTATAGAAGTAGTTGGTGGAGTTGTATTTAGTTTAACTCAGTTAGATTCAGTTGAGCTAGTTGTATCTAGTCTAACTGATTGATACACTAGTGAGAGTGATATGAATTAATTATTTAATTAATTCACTAAATAATAACTCATTAATCAACTAAAGAATACATTAGTTAACTATAGTGCATGGCAGTTTCAATGGAGGCCAGTGGAGAGATAGGTGAAAGGGCAAGATAGACTATCAATTGTGACTATAGTGATGCATTGATTGCATCCAACACTCAGTGGAGATGCCAATGACGATTGCATGAGCAAGGCTGGCTGAATTCGATTTCATTCAGAGCCATTATTCAATATGGATTTCACAGTAGAGGCAGGCTAGCAGGTGGCAGAGATCAGTGCATGGATTTGCAAGATCGGGCCTAATTAGTGTGTAGCTATTGTATTGTACTGAGAGCTTGATATGATCAGCTTTGTATGAGGATTGCTACATGATCTCTATGACATATATTATATACAGATAGTTGGGGTTTTTAGCTTCAGGCTTTCCCGTTAAATAGCTTTGTTAATGTGTGTGAATTTTTATTGTTTCATGTGTGCATTGCAATTGATTTAATTTCCGCATGTGATGATCAATGGTGGAATAGATTCTGTATTGTGCATGAAGTTAAAATATTGTTTGATCAGGAGAATCTTGGATATATAACAAATAAGTTATATAATTTATACAGTCAGAGCATTTGGCTCCTCCTTAACATCTTTTATAATTTTAGCTACTGGAATTTCTAATTCTATAGGCAAAATTGCAAATTTCCCATACACTAATTCAAAAGGAGACTTCCCTGTGGACCTCTTGGTGGTAACTTTGTTAGCCCATAGAGAGAACTTCAAATGTGAATCCCATTTCTTTTGATTCTATGATATTTTCTTCTTCATAATCCTTACTAAGGTCTTGTTGGAGGATTAAGCCAATCTATTTATTTGTGGGTAATAGGTGGTGGAGTGACCTACTATAATGTTGTCTCTTTGGCAACAAATAATAAACTTGGCTGACTTGAATACTTGGGCATTATCAGTGATACTTTTCTCTGGGCAGCTGAACCTGGCAAGGATGTTCTCCTCCATAAACTTGATAACCATTGTATCATTTACATTTATGGTTGGGATTGCCTCCACCCTCCTAGTGAAATAATCAATGGCTATGAGTATCCATTTGTGTTGACCACTTGAATTTCGGTATATTTCTCCAATAAATTTCAACCCCCATTACCTAAATTGTTCCTCTACAAACACAATGATTAAATGAAAGGGTTCCAACCTTTATTTTTCTACAAATATCTAACATTTATCAGAGGCCCGAACGTAGGTATGCACCTCACCAAACAACTTAAGCCAATAAAATCCCACTTTGAGAGTTTTATGGGTTGTAGCTCTCCATTTTTAATTTCCTCCATAGATACAATTATGAAACATATCAATCACTCTATGAAATTATTCTTCAACTAGGAATAAAATAAAAATCCCCCTTAGGAGTTTCCAATACAGCTCGCCACTTAATCTAACAAATTTATGGGCTTGCGGCCTCAAAGCCCTATATTTAACTTTGTAAAAAATTACTAGGAACCTTAAAAATATATAATTAATGGGAAATATGTTTATACCAGTGGGAAACAAGGTACTTCATCTATATTATTTTTTTTGTTCCTCTACTTTTCCACTTTCTCCATCATTTCCTGCTAGTAAGTTTATTCCCAAGGCTTGGAAGTTTTCTTTAGACAAAATTTTAACTAACCCCTTCCCTTTGATCAACTTGGTGGGCTTGATATCCATGTCATATTCCTGTATCTTGGAAATCCACTTTCCTCTTTTGCCTTCACTATCACCCTGGACGAAGATATCTTTCACAGTGGTTGTAGGAAAATAAGTTCCTATATTTTGTCAAATATTTCAGGTCTTTGACCAAGGCATAGGCTTATTTATCTAAAATATTATATTTTAGCTCAACATCTCATAACTCTTTGCTAAAAAATGTAATTGGTTGCTCATGTCCTTCATTATTTTTCTACAACAAGACAACAACCATTGTGTAAGGAGAATAAAAATGAAAAGTGAGAAATTGATTTTGATAATATGGGCTCACTAATACTGGGGCCTTTGAAAAATAATTTTTGATTCAAGAGAATGATTCTCAAGCTTCTACAATCCACTTTACTTCCCTGTCATTTTTCAACATCTCTGTGATCTCTTTGACAATTTCAGCAGAATTGGGTATGAACTTTCTCAAAATGTTGACTCTTCCCAAGAACACCTAAATTTATTTCCTATTTCTTGGTAATGGAATGTTTTTTATGGATTCCACCCTTTTGGGATCAATCTTTACTCTTTCCTTTTCCACAATGTGGCCTAGTAGCCTTCCTTCACTTACATCAAACTAAGATTTTTGGGGGTTTAAGGATAGGCCACTATCTCTCCACTTCTCAAAAGTAAGTTGAAAATGTTTAATGTATTCCTCATCTGTTTTTGAGAAGAAAATGATGTCATCTTGGTAAATAACTAAAAAAATTTCCCATTCTCTAACAAATTCTATATTCATAGCTCTTTGAAAAGTGTCCCAACATTTATGAGGCCAAAAGGAATTTTGGCATACATAAACATCCCCCAGGGTTTATTAAAAGCTATTTTATTCTGATCTTCAGGGTGTACAATGACTTGGTTGTATCCATAGAAACCATCCATCATGGACATCTGAGTAGATGCTATCACCTTCTACAGAATGTGTTCCATTTTAGGAAAAGGGTAATTATCTTTTAGTAAGACCTTGTTTAGATTTTTTAAGTCAACACATAGCCTTATTTCTCCATTATTCTTCCAAACGGGAACTAATTTTTCTACCTAATTTGAGCACCTCAAGGGCACAATGATTTTGGCCTACAACAACTTCCTCACATTTTTCTCAATTGATGGAAGTAATAGAGGGTGAATCTACCTCAGCTTTCGTTTATATGGTTTTACAACAATTTTCAAAGTTGTTGGGCAGTGAAAGAGGTATGAAATTACTATGTATTTTCTCATTCTTTTACCATAGACATACTCCTTTTTTCCTTGGAAAGGTAATTTATTGTAAGAATTACAATAGAATTGGAAAGGTTTATGTTTAGTACAAAAAGATGACAAAAGGTTACTTTTTGATTGACAAAATAGGAATTCGACGAGGTGAACAGTTGTACCAAAGGCGAGGTTGAAAGTAATGCAACTGCTGCTCCATCAGCGTTGAACCATATCCAGCCAAAGGCAAGGAGATCTGAACAAATTGCCAAGAAAAGGCAAGGGACAGCTCGACCTCGGTCAGAGTAAACAGGATGAAAATATGTTGGCTAGAAAAGCTAGATTAAGAAATGAAAGGAGAGTAACAATAAAAGAAGAAACATCTAGTTCAAATTTAAAAATAGATCAATTAGAAAAAACATTAGAGAGAGAGTGATGGATAGGTTAGATAATATGGAAAGGAAGCCAAAATTGGATAACCAACAACAAATTAGAAATCCCAATTTCAGGAAAAACACCAACACTGGAAAACCTAGAGAATTGGCACCTGACCAAACGATAAGACCACCTTTCCAAGAGAAATATGATAAAATTTCTCATCAAGATGAAGATGATGAAGACACCATAAATCTAATGGGTATTAATGATGATAACACCATCTTTCTTACACAAGGAGATCAGGATTTATATGAATTACAACAACTGCAATTAGATTCTGGTGAATCATTTGATTACAAGCAAGGTTATGAGTTTGTTATCAATGAATTCCATAAGCAATATAACCTTAGGAGCAAGAAAAATGAAAAGCCTTCTATTAAGAAAACTGCCCGAACACCAACAAAGAAAACAATAGAGGCTCCTACTACTAAATTTTTGCAAATTCCCCCTAGGGAAACCAAGCAAAGCTCTAGTTCAACTCAGAAAATTTCAAGCCCCAAAATTTCACCTAGCCCCAAAATTGTTGACATTATAGATGATGTTGTCCAAACATAAACATATTCACAAAAATTTGCTTCTATCAAGACAACTAATTTTGCTAAAACAACAATTTTAGACTCCAAAACACCTACTGTTGATCCAAAATCAAATGATCCAAAAGCTACCACTGCTAAAGGAGCTATTGAAAATGCAAAATCTGCAAAAACATCTACTTATTCTCAAACTATTCCTGAAAAGAAAAATAAAATCAGTAAGACAATAGAAAATCAAACAGAAATGAAAATACAACTATAGTAAAAGAAGATAAACCTACTCAAACTACAGTTACAAAAGAAGATGTAATTCAGTTAGGAAAATCACAAGCTCCATTTAATATCCAAGATGAAATTGCCCAATTAAAGATACCAATTTCTTTGACAGAATTGGTAAAACATGATTTATACAAAACACTTATCACAGAAACTCTGAATACGAATGATGGAGAAGATTTAGTAAACTTGAATGATGATCAACCTGAATTAATTTTTGGTCCTGATGTTAATGGGAAACACCAAGATGGAGTAGTTCCACCTTTCTACATTAGCTTAACTTTTCATGATCAAATTTTACATAATGCAATGCTATATTCAGGGTCTTCACACAATTTAATGCCAAAATAAATAATGGAAACCCTAAATTTAGACATCACCAGGCCTTACAAAGATCTCTTCTCATTTGATTCAAGCAAAGTGAAATGCTTAGGTTTGATTAAAGATTTATGTGTTACTTTAGTTCAATATCCTGGTAAAAGCATTAGTCATGGACATTTTAGTAGCTAACATCCCTCCCAAGTATGAAATGCTCTTATCTCGCTCATTGGGAGCTAAATTGCAAGGATCTCTACAACTTGATATGTCAAATGCAACAACATCAGTTTTTTGCCAACCAAAGAAACTTTATAGAGAAACATTGATGAAGTATATGGTTAGTAGTGTAGAAAGAACAAGAAATTATCCAATTTATTCTATACCATATGACATGGATTCATTCATTTTATGTAACTCTGAAACTGGAATTGAAAACAATACTGAACTAAAAGAGAAAAATAAAGCACGAGACAATGAAAACATATTTCATGAATCATTATGGCATCTAGATTTTGATGGATCAGTCAATAAATCAGGAGTAGGAGCAGGAGTTTGGATACATAATATGGAAAAAAATCATGCAAAAGGTTATGTTTTTAGACTAAATTTTAAATGTACAAACAACATGGCTAAATATGAAGCTCTTATTTTAGGACTACAGATTGTTAGGAATTTAGGAGGTAAAAGAGTGTCAATTATGGGAGATTTAAAGTTAATTGTGAAACAGATAACTGGAGAATATTTTGTCTATAATCCAAGATTAAGTCGATATAGAGATATTGTTAGATTTAATTAAAGAACTGCTAGAATGTGATTTTTCTGCAATCCCAAGAAAACAAAATATACAGGCCCACTGCTTAGCAACATTTTCTAGTACCTGTAATCCGCCATTTCAACCAAATCATAGATACACTACAGAAGTTAAACACGAGCCTATAATTCCAGATAATCTTAAATATTGGCAAATTTTCTCACAGGATGAATGGATTTATCATTTCATGAACAATGAAGGAGAATTTCAGGGTTGTAATATAGACACAGATTGTACAATAGATCAGAACTTAGATAGTGAGATTGATTTGAATAATGTAAATGTAAATACCTTAAAGTTAGCTAAACCTACTAAATTTAGTCAAGTAGACATAGATAATTTAGAGAAGGTATATATTGATGAGTTAGTTGATGATGAATTTGATATTTAAATCTCAAAGATATTTTTTTACCAAAAGGATTAGCTCCTTTAGAAGATCGGTTTGACTCTAATGATGTTACAAGAAAACCTAAAATGGAGCCACTTAGATTTGATATTAATGAATTTAATACAGGTACAGAGTTAAAACGTAAGATTATTAAACTTTACAAAGCTTTACCTCAGGAAGAAAAAGTAAAATACGCTCTTTTTAAGGAATTTGAGGATGTGTTTTCCTAGAGTTATGAGGACTTAAAATCCTAAGACACCAACATAATACAACATAAAATCACTATAAAAGAAGACCAAAAACCTTTTAAACAAAAGATAAGAAGGGTAAATCATGTTTTGATGCCTTTAATTGAGAAATAGGTCAAAAGAATGTATGAAGCCCAAATAATTTCACCAATCAGATATTCAGATTGGGTTTCTAATCTAGTTCCCACTAGGAAAAAGACAGGAGAAATCAGACTGTGTGTTGATTTCAGAAATTTAAATAAAGTGTCCTTAAAAGACAACTACCCTTTACCAAATATGGATCACATTTTATAGAGGGTGGTTGGTTCTTCCATAATTTCATTGTTAGATGGATTTTCAGGGTATAACCAGATTTTAGTCCAACTAGAGGACCAAGCTAAAACTTCTTTTACTACTCCATGGGGCACTTTTATGTATGTAAAAATTCCTTTTGGGTTAATGAATACAAGAGCCACTTTTCAAATAGCTATGGATATAGCCTTTGCAAAGGAAATTCATGAATTCCTTATGATTTATTTAGATGAAATTATAGTATTTTCAAAGACTGATAATGAACATTTGGATCATCTCAGACAAGTATTTCTTAAATGCAGAAAATTTGGCCTCTCTCTAAATCCTAAGAAGACTTTATTTGGATTAGAAGAAGGTAAGTTACTTGGAAATATCATCACTAAAGAAGGAATTAGGATAGACCCAGCCAGAATAGAGGCCATTCTGAACATTATTCCTCCTAGTAACATTAAAGAATTACAAGATTTCCTAGGTAAAATTAACTTCCTTAGAAGATTCATCTCAAATCTAGCTGAAATAATTAGAGTACTTAAAAATATGCTGAAAAAAGACTCAGTACTTAAATGGACTGTTGATTTCAAGCAATCATTTGAATCTATTAAACAAGCCTTAACCAAAACACCAATTCATATAAGTCCTGACTTTAAAAAATATTTAATTATTTTCTCCTTTGCTTCAAAACACACTATTTGATCAAGAGATCATGTCCAAGTTCAAAAATGTTCAAAAATGAAAGTACTCAAAAGTGGTTGCAACCCAAACGACTGGAAAGGTCTCGTCGCTGCAATTTTGGCACCATGAATGGTTTTCAAAACAGAGGCCGTATGCAGAAGTTATGAAGGTTTGAAAAGCCTGGTAAACCCCAAAATATGTTGACCAAGTTTGACTTTATAAATTTGGGAAAAATAAAAAAAAAGAATATTCCAAGGAATATTTTTTGGAATCTTCCCCGGAATATTGCCTAGAGGGTGAATGAATTGAGGACAAGTGGTAGAATTTGATTCGGTATTTGTTTGACTTTATTTGTTTTGGCCAGTCATAGGGGGCCACGTGGCAAGCCCAGAGGCCGCCACGTGGCCCCATACCGAGGAGAACGGTTATTAAAAGTTTTTTATTACAAATTGAAGAATTTGAACGAGGGTCACCTGCCTGCAAACTCAAAGGCCTGACCACCTTTCCTGTGGGTTAGTTTTTAACCCATATGGCACACGGGTTTGATTTAAGTTTTGAAATTGAAGCCGGCAGAAAATTAAAGGGGCTAGCCCCTTAGGGCTACCCTGAGCCCATATGTCCCAGGAGACGTGACCATGCCCCTAGAACCGATTGTTACTTATCTGCCCACAAAATGGGGTCATGTGACCACGTCACTGCAAAATGTTTATGCCACGGTTATGGTAAACGTCAAGTTCGATGGTTCAAACGGAAAGGCATGTGACCACCACTTAAATTGTTAAATGCCACATTTAATTTTACTAACAATTTTGGAGTGGGTCCAACCTTTTTGGTGAGTTAGGCCAGTTTGGTCTGCCTAACTGGACTTCCTCCACATTTAGTGGAGGTTTTCAAGGGATATTGGGAAAATTTTTCTTTTGCCATAAATCCCTCATTATTCCACCAAATTGGGTGAAAAAATAGTTAATTTTGGGTATTCTCGACATTCTAAACATTTTGGCACAGGTTTCAGAGCCATTAGAGGTCATATTTAGCAGTTTTAAATTCGGGGAAGATCAAGGAGCCATCAGGGCCACCATGGTGTAGCCAGTGTATTGAGCATCCTTTGTCTGTTTTATGCAAATGAATAGTCATATCTAGCTATTTCATACATTTTTAAGCTTATTTTATAGAGATAATATCCTATTGAGACTTATTTTCACTTTTACTTACCATTTTTGAGCAATAAGATATGAGGGACATGCCATTGGGATCTGGACCAACAAATGTAGCCCAAGAGGGGTGAATTGCTTCATCAAATTTGTTGAGTAATGTGCTATGTGATGTTTTATTCTCTATTATTTACTATTGTACAATGATAAATAGTTAAAATACATACTTAATCCTCACACAGAAATCTGTTTAACTAAGCTAAAATCATGTGTTTCACCTGCAAACTTTAGAGAACCTTATGCACACATTTTTATTACTGTTTGGATACTTAGCATAGCAAAACTAATACATTCCATTCATATCAAGGTGGTATCAGAGCTTTAGGTTTTTGAGCATTAGGAGAGCTAGTGTTTCTCTCTGTATTGTTCTTGTGCAAATTTTGTTTAATAGTTTGCAAGGTTTTTCATGCTTACTAGGCTGAAGCTTAAGAGAGGAGAAGGTCAATTGGCAAGGACTTACATTAATCCTCGGCCAAGGAGGGCAAGAGTGCCAGTATATCCACCTTCAATTTCACCTCAAAGAGAAGCAGAAGAAGCCATAAGCATGACTTCAGGAGAAGGACAAATTCCTGAAGAATTTGATCCCAAATAGGAAGAAAGGGTGTTTAGAAAAGCATTCCTTGATTTGACAAAAATGGTGAGATTCCTTTATCAAGAAAGGAGTGAAATACTTGAAGGAGAAGGATCGTCAGGAGGCCATAATGATGAGGATAAATCCAAGAAGGGTAATGGAGGAAATGGAGACATTGGAAATTCGCCATCATCACCTGCATCTTCATCTTCATCTTTGTCAACCTCTACATCATCTTCAGTACATCATTCTCACAAAGTCAAGAACACAGGAAAAATTCCTTTTCTTGAACTTGATATTAAGTTTGAATTGCCAAAATTTGATGGTGAAGTAAATGCAGAAAATCTAGATAATTGGATTAGGCAATTAGAGGTCTACTTGAGAATTCAAAATTTTCATGATGACGAAACTAAAATTCAGCTAGCTTCATTGAGAATGGAAGGTGCATCTCTTGTTTGGTGGGAAGCCAAAACAAAGGAGGAGATCAAAAAATAGGGTAAGATTATCTTATCATGGTCTGATTTCATTTCTGTAATTAAACAACAATTTTATCCATAAGCTCACATGCAAAAAGCCATAATGGATTGGAAAAATTTTAAACAGTTGAAAGGACAAAATTTTCAAGTTTATACTCAAGAATTTAGAAGAAGATCTCTTTTACTATGAATTTATTTGCATAGCCAAGACACTTTACTCAAGTATATAGGAGGTTTTCATACTTACCTAAGACATACCATTCTCATGTTTAACCCTACAAGATTAGATGAGGTTTGTGTTCAAGCCACACATTTAGAGGCAAGGGGTAAACAAAACTTAGATGGGAATGAGGAAAGTGAGTTTAAAGGCAAAGGGAGGAAAAGGAGAAATGAAAATTCTAGAAAAGAGAAGGGAATTTTTTTCTGCAAACACTGTTCTAAAACAAGCCATGATGAGGACCATTGTTGGAAACTTCATCCGGAGTTGAAACCAAAAAGTTTTAAAGCCAAATATAAAGGCAAAGAGAAAGGCAAGATAGTTGCAATAGCTGAACAAGATCTAGGTTCAGAATCAGGAGATGAAACAAAAATCATATCTATGGCACTAAAGAACTTGAAAGGGAAAGAGAATGAAACTAAACCCAGTTCTAGTATTTCTAACTATCACATAGAAGCTCCAAGTGAGGAGAAGATAATTGAACTATTTCATGTGAGGGTCATTTCCAAACATACCAAGGTAGACACACTATTTGACAGTGGGTCGCAAGAGAACCTTATTTATAAAGACTTATTCAAGAAAATGAATCTTGAAACCATTCCACATCCTAAACCATATCCTCTTGGTTGGATTTGTAAGGATGTAAATTTACAGGTTTCAAGGAAGTGCATGTTGCGCTTTGCAATAACAACACATTTTATTGACACGGTTGAATTAGACGTTGTTCCACTTGATATTACAAGTGTGGTGTTGATCATTCCTTACTTGTATGACAGAAAATATATCTTCCATCGCCATGAGAACAAGTACCATTTATTCAAGGATGGCAAGGAGTATATTGTGAGAGCACATCGCAAAAGACTAGAATCTTCTTTAGTGAATGCAAGGCAGATGAAAAGGCTTGTCAGTGCAAGTGAAAATTTGACTTTGATGTTGATTAAACAAACGGAAATTATACATAATCCTTTTCATGTATATTTTGATGTAAATAATGAGTTGTTTCAGTCTGAAATCAGGTTGTCTTTGAAAGAAGATGAAAAGAAGTTGCAGCAATCATCTTTAGTGTCGATCGGTGCAGAAAACAAAGTTTCAATGCAAGAATGTGAAAATATCCAAGAGAGGGTAAAGCATCCAAGCAGAGAAGGCACAAATTTCAGCAATGATCATTTTTGGTTTCATAATGGTAGAGTACTATGGCAAGAAAACTTTGTCTGGAATCGACACAGTACAAGGCTAATTCAAAAAAAAATTTCCATAAGGACAGGATGTAAGGTGAAAGTAATTTTTAGTTTCCTTTGAATATAGACCAATGTAGGAACAGTATGTTTACTGCAAATTTAATTTGTTGTTTTGCAAGTTTGGAAAATGTACAGCATGACAAGGTTAAAGTCAGCAACAATTGGTCAACAAATTCAAGGAAAAATTTGTCGTTTCATGAGAAGCCCCAATTAATGAAATCATAGAAATTTCAGTGGATCAAGATTGGAAGAGTGGAGATTCAGTCTCTTCATCTTCAGGTTCAGTAGCCTAGTGAGCTTTTGGGGTCCAAAAGCTTCCTAGTGGGGTGGTGTGTGTTGAGGTATAAAAGGTGTCTTTTTAACGCCTATTTATCCTACATTAATTATCAATTCAAGAATGACCTTTTATTTCAAGAGTGTACTCTGTCTGAGGCTGCAATTCAATCTAAGAGTAATGCCTTGTAATATGTAGTACACTTTTCTAAATACAAGAGTAAATGGATGCTTGGAAAAGAAATCTAACTACAATAACATAAACTCAAATGCTCCGAAATCCAATCATTCACTTAGTAAACATCAATCAAGGATACAGTAATGATAACTCTTTCCTCTAAAAATTGATGCAACAAGATAATCAATCTAAGAACATGGGAGCAATAACTAGTATTCTTTACAGTTGATGATCTTGTTTTAAATCAATTGAATGGAAATAAATCTTGAACTAAGTGCTGCTAATGAAAGGAAACTAGGAAAGCTCTCAAAACCAAACTCCTTGAAATTAATCAACTGAAATAAACAACAGCTCTAGAAGTAAACAAACAGCAAACTGTAATCAAAATAATTGAATAGCAAATCCTATTTAATAAATCCGAACAACAAACTCTTAACTAATGGAATCGAATGGTAGATTCTATTCAACAACAATCTGCAAATGAACAACAGTAAAACGGAACAACAATCAATTGGAACAAAAAATGGAATGAAACTAAAATGGAAATAGAACAACGAAGCTCTATTAAGGTATAACAAGATAAATTATACAGAATTAAGATTCTTATTAAATCATACAGGAACAACAACGCGATTCATTAATATAACACACTAATATCAAATAAGCAATGAAACATCAAACCAATTAACTTGCAAATGTAATGAAAACAAATACAAACTATCACACGACGATAATTGAAAGGTAATGATACAAACATCGGATCGATCCACCGGGGCCGAGCCCGTAACCACCAGTGAAACGCCGTTGGGCTTTAATCTTGTATTAATCATACATGAATAGCATTTACAACAGTCACTCTCTATTTTAATTAACAAGAGTCAATGAACAATTCTGAAAATTACAACAGGAATTCTCTCAATCCCCCCAATACATAATAAATTCTTTCCTTTTATAATCAGAAAGAGGAGAAATTAAATAGTAAATATGATCCCTCATAACAAGATTGGATTGTCCCAAACCAATTGATCAATAAGAAAAGATATTTCCATCAATCATTCAACAGGAACAAGTCGAATTTGGATTTGCAACTGGAAGAATTTGGAAAACAGCCATAACAGCAAATCTACGAAAATCATCCTCAGATAACCTTCCATTTCTCTGAATACAGGCCGGATTTTTGCAAACCGTTCTTCAATAAAGCTAATTCAGTCAGTTCTGGACAAAACCCATGTTTCAGATTTTCCAGATTCTTCTCCATTTTACCATAATGTCCAACGCAAAACTGACACTTCTTATTCCTGCAAATTTTTGAGTTAGTATATTTGATGATGATCTAGAGATCAAATCTGCAAGTTGGAAAATATCTTGGAGGCTAAAATGGTGAGTGATATTACAAAATATATTAATAAACCATCATTAATAAAATCATGCATAATAATCATCAATTTATTAAAAATAAAGGAGAATAAATAATATTTATCCATAAGAGCATAAATAATTATAAAATGGGTTTATATAATAAATTATAATAAATGACATGATAAAGAGAAGTAGAAATGGATGAAATAAGTGTTAAAAAGTGATAATAATAATGTCATATTAGCGGCCCAACATACCCCCAAACTGAATATATTGCATGTCCTCATGCAACCTAGAACTGAATATATTGCATGTTCTCATGCAACCCAAAAAAAAAAACCCATGTGTTAACCAAGAAAAAAAATTTGTTCATCCCAACTCATGAAATGGATGGAACAAATGATTTTTTTCCTCATATAATGAATATTCAATTTTAGAAATTTTGATGAAGGCGTAACAATTTTTACAGTTGACGTTCAACTATATGTATATGAAGTTGCAGAAAAATGTGATATAAGTAACAACAAACTTCATTAACCATTTTCACAAAAATCAGATCATTTTGGTGCACGGATCATGAGATATAAACAAAATGGTTGTAGGTGATAGTGCATAATTTTCGAAATTTTATGAACTAATTTAGCGTGTAATTATCTGGGTTTATGTATTTTAATGATACCTCTTTGTTTTCCAGAAATCACAAGAATTCAGTTCATAGTTTTAAAGATATATGCAAATCAATTTCTGCACTGTATAAAAATGAAAATGTATGCCTTAAATGAGAAAGAAAATAGAAAACATCCATCATGTGTAGCAATTCCTCCCCCAAACTGAAGAATTAGCATGTCCTCATGCAATGCTAGAAAACAAAGAGAGATGGTTGCTACAATCTATTGAAATCTATGCTTGGTGTAAAACAACATGGAATAAGGGAGGTGTTGAGAATGAATAAGAATATCAATGGATGATAAAGAATAGTACTGACATGGTCATAAGAAAGAAATGAAGGAAAGCAACACTCCCCCAAACTGAAAGATGATATGTCTCTAAAAAATGGGAAGTGGTAAAGATGTAGAATGAATGATGATAAATAATGCTCAATGGATTTTTATGAAATTCTCCTAAATTCATAATAAATCAGAAAATTATGCTATTTTACTTCAATTATTACCTCCAAAAAAAAATGTGAGATGACCTGTAGGAACTGGCATTTGTTGAAGCTGATGTAGGTTGAGTGGATACTGAAAGTGATGCAAAAGGTGGAAGTCATGCAAGCACATCATGTCTGAAGAATTGTGCGTGTTCGCGAGTTGCGCGAGCCTTTGCTATTAGTTGCAATAGTGTGGTCGTGCTACGAATAGAATTGTCCCCCCCATACTTGTTGTTCTCCTATAAACAAATCATGATTCTGCATTCAATTTTCTTGAATCCACAGTGTTAATTTTGAAAAGCAACAGATAAGATGTATGCCAAAAGTTCAATCAGAAAAACTTCTGTAGAAATGCAGTATGAATATTAGGATTTGACCCACATGCAGGCATATTTAAAAGGCATCGTGCCCCCCCTGAAAGATGATAGGTCGCCCTCGACCGGAAAATAGAAGAGCAGCGTACTGCACAGCAATTGTACAGCATGGAAAGGCATACATACTTATGATATGATCAATAAATTAACGCATTATTGAAATCAATGCATATTTTGAAATCGTGAGTAGATATGGAAATGTTTATGTAATGATTCGAAAATAAGGGAAAAGGACAGCTAATGTGAAAAAAGTACTTATGCGGTCATTATCAACATAAACCATTATGATCGATTTATAAATAAATTTCATGCATAAGAGGTTCTGAACAAAGGGCTTAGGATCATACTTGCATTTGATATTAGATAAAGATATAAGAAAGGGTTTATCATTACTATTGATTTGTGAAAAATATGACTCCAATACCATCAACAGAGCTCTATTGCCCACAGGTGTCTATAACCTTGACAAAGTTGCTTTCTCACCCTTAGAACCATTATCCTTTATTTATGCCTAGGGAAGTGTTGTGTGATGTCATGATGAAGGCCACTGTGCTGGCTTAGGAACCAGATGAATCACAATGTCATTCACCAGGAAGGAGTGAAAGGTGGGCAGACCGGCTCGTGATGAGACCTCATGTTCCAAGGACTTTTTATTTTTCTGAGTTGTCCATTGGATCATATCCCTAGTGTGGTGGCCATAATGGGAATGCCACTTCACTGCTCCCTTATGATCATGGTAGGTTGGCTGTTGATGGGACCCCCTATCCTCCATCTGCCATATCATATAATTGTTAGTAATCATATAGAGATTTTTTTCTTTTTTTTTATGTAGCACTTCCCTATTTATGTATAGAGGATGACTCAACACTCCTTAAGAGTAGGGATGGTGGAAGAAGTCTAAAGATCTCAATAAAGAAAGTATGCCCTTATTCTTATTCAATAAAAAATAAAAGAGAGTTATGAAGATTTAGGGAATAACCAACATGATAAAGATAATCGATCATATTAATTTTAGTGAAAATAAAGGCAACAAAGTGATATAGATGGTTGTGTCCTTTCCTTTTCTTATCACTACAAAACAATTTCTTAAAAATTACAATTTCTCTTGATTTGTTGATTCCAGTAACCTCTAATTTTTTTGTCCTTGCATAAATTGTTTGTTTGCATTTAAAAGATTCATAAAGAATTCACAAAAATCCTCAAAATGTTGTTCTAAAATAAGAAAAATACACTCAAAAAGTGTTGTTCCTTAGATGGAACAGCTATTGTTCCTTAAGAGGAACGGCTGTTATTCCTTAAGAGGAATAGCTAACAAATATAAGTACACAAGATTTTTGTTCCTTAAGAGGGACGGATGTTGTTCCTTAATAGGAACAACAACTGTTCCTTAAGAGGAACAACATGAAAAAATAAAGGCACACAAAAAAGTGTTGTTCCCTATAGGGAACAGCAAAGAAAATGCACGCAGAAATTGCTGTAGGGAACAGCAAAGGAAAAAAATAGAGGAAAGAACAAAACTAATGTGCAATCTATTGTCAAGAAAATCCAATCAACTAGAAAGGAAAAATTATGTACAGGTTTCAAGAAAAAGTAATTTTTTACAGAACTGGTGCTGCCGAAGAATTGTCTTCTGCCATTGAAACTTGCATGGTGGGGTCCTTATTGTTCAATTTCCAATGGAGCGGAAACTACAATTTGAAGGAATCAACACCTGAAACACAAAAACATAAAATAAATCAGAAAAGAAACAACACTTTATTAAGTTACAACAACTATGATGTTATTTCCTAAAGGAATATCAATCTGTCAATAGAAAAAAATGATATTTTTGAAAAATGTTTTGGCAGTGATGACATGTATCTTCAAATGGAAACCAATTCTTCATTTCTTATATTATGAATCTGTTAGGTAATGAACTGGATGAAATGCCCTTGTTTCACTAAAATTTCTTTCAAGAATCGCTCGTCCATAAATTGACCTTCTTTATTCTCCTAAGACCTGCAAAAAACGAGAGTCTACCTACAATAAAACATTAAATCATGGAGAAAGAGAGGTGATCGGGCTCCCTTAATCCAATAATTATGCAAAAAATAACAAATAGTTACTCTGTAGAACAAATCCATGAAAAAATAAAACAAATTGTATTTGTTACCTGCGGGAGAGCAGTGGTCGACCATACTAACCAGCAGTGTTTTAATCGTATGTTCTTTGTTTTTCGTCTGATTTGAGTGATTCTAAAGCCAAATGAGAGCTAATTCAAATTTTTATCTCCAATAGAAACATTTTTAAAAATTCAATGCTATGATATGTAAAATTTGCTTAGAACAACCTGCATAATAGAGTCATTTTCAATTTTCCAGCTGAGACCAACAGTTGATATTTCAAGCATAAATTTTTCATTTGATGACGGATTGAACTGATTCAAATTGCAGATTAAATTATATTCATTTATTGATCTCCAATAGAAACATATTTTGAATACAAGAAGAATTGATGGGTCAAATACGCTAGTGAACAGCCGAGAAAACAAAGTTTCAATAGTGCTAATTTATGATAAGCAGTCAGTATTTTGGTCATAAATTCCTCATACGATATCGAAATTGAGTGATTCAAATTTACTTGTAAACTATATTCATATAGAAATCTACTATAGAAATATGTTTTAAAAATATAGTCATTTAGGCCTCCAAAAACTGACTATCCCAACTCTGTTCATGAGCTGCGTATTAGACACCTTGTCAATGTTCTGGTTATAACTTTTTCGTTTCAAATCCAAATGGACTGATTAAAATTGGGTTAGAAAGTATAAATAAAGGGATAATTATGATAGAAACAATTTCTAAAAATATAGTCATTTAAGCTTCCAACAACTGACTGTCCCAACGATGTTCTTGAGCAGCCTACTAGACACCCTGTCAATGTTTTGGTTCTAACTTTTTCGTTTCAAATCCAAATGGAGTGATTAAAATTGGGTTGGAAAGTAGAAATCAAGAGCTACTTAGGATAGTAACAAGTTTTAAAAATATTCACTTTTGGTCCCTCAAAACATGACTGTCCCAACTCTGTTTTTAGAAATTTCATCAAGCCCGCAAACCAAAAAAATGATATTCAAGCAATTTTTCCATATTAGTGATAAAAATGAATATAAGTGTTTGTAGCATTTTTTTTCTTCAATATAATGCATCTATATACACAAATAAATTAAAATATTTATCATTGATGTTGATTTATACAGTGTGTTGCAACAAAAACAACTATTTTTACAAAAATAAAATAAAATAAAATGTGTTTATTTTATTTCCTTATTTATTTTATTTTTTCACTAACCTACTCTGATTTGGAAAATGAATATGATTATGTATAAGGGTATTTCTATTGGAACCATTTCTGAAATAAGGCTTCAATTATGTACATACCCAAATTTGAAAAATGCATGTTAATAAAAAGTAGGTTATGAGAAACCAACTTCCCTTGAAAAGATGGTGCCAAAAATTTTTGAAGCATGGAGTGATGCTGCAAACAAATAGAGTCAAACCAATCTTCAATGTATCCCTTACTTTCTTGATTTATCATAGTCGTCATATCATGAAGTTCTTGAGTGTTTAAAACAGCTTGTTGATGCAGGCTAGAAGAAACCTCATTTTTTTCCATAACCTCTACAATTTTTGGATTTGATACATTCTGAATTTCAGTGTAAGTTTTCTCCAATGGTGCATCTGAGATAGAATGGGTGGGAAGGGTGAGTGAATTTTTCAGTTCAACACTGTAAGCATGTTGTACTGGTTTATTATGGTGAGGGTGTGGAATGAGTTGAGTAGGGGATTTTGTAGGAAATGGAGCCTCTTGATGATGTAGTTGATTGGGTTGAGTGGATAATTTTGATAGGCAAGCAAGGTGTTGTGGAAGAGCTGGAAGATGTGTTTTTGCTACAAGATGAGGGAGAGTAGTCATACAATCATAAGATGAACCATGCCAAACTTGTAGAAAAGATTGGTAGTGGTTATATTGAGATTTTCATGGCTACCCTAACATATGAGTATTCCATAACAAATTATGCAAGTAAGAGAATGGAGAGGAATTATTTTGAACCATACCTGTAGCCCATGATTTCCATGGTTTTGACCTTGTTGTAGCTTCCCCATCTCTTTGATATGCTACTTCCATCCTAGATAAGGAAGAACAACTATCTATGGGATGCTCCTTTCGGTTATGAGGGCAAAACACTTCATCAATTTTTTTATTTTTCTGAACCTACAAAACATTCAATTGTGAATTTAGAGAGCTAATAAAATCATATTTCAAATTTCCAAATAAAACCTTGATTTCAGCTCTTATGTCTCTTGTTATTGTATTAAATTTGGAAAAGAAAGAAGAAAATTCTCTAGAATTCTTACCAGCCTTGGAAATTCCTCTTGAATACGTTATGCACAACTCACAAACATCATCATATGATAACTGAAAAACATCACCTTTTCCTATCAAATTTAAGATTTCTAAAAATTCATCTTTGATTCTTTTAAGAAGGAGTGTTTTCAAGATCTCTTTTTCCAAATGTTTATGCTTTAATTTTTGAAGGTTATATTGAAATCACTCTACATAGTCCTCCATGCTTTCATCTTCCCCTTGTATCATACCGAAAATATCTTCATTGGATTTTCAGTAGTCTTGGTACTTCTTCAAGAATATGTTCTTCATGTCCTCCCATGTTTGGATGCAGTTCCCTCCTAGGCTCATGAACCATCGAAGAGCTCCTCCTTTTAGAGTAAGAGGAAACACTTTCAACCTCTGATCATTAATACAATAATCATATCCTCTACAAATTATTTCAAACTCAAATAAGAATGTATCTGGATCTTCATTTGTCAAACCATGAAAATTTGGTAGAGACAATGGGGGAATTATGTGCATTTGTGTTACTTCTCCTAGATCTTTGATAGGGAATTCAAAATTTGAAATGTGAGCCATTTCTTACCATAATAGAAGATGTTCTTCATATGTTTCTTTGAGGATCCTCCTTCAAATTTTCCTGTCAATTGGTAAGTGAAATGGGTGGTGCTTACATCACCACTCGAGTGGAATTACAAAAAAATTTCAAAAATTCTACCTTAAAAATTCCTACTTCAACTCCTACCTTAAATTTCACTCAATTCTGCTATGAAGAGGGCCAATGAACGAGTATGTTCCTCACTCGGTATGCAGGTTCTTACCTTCCATTTTTAATACGCAATTATTCCCTAGCAGAAAAAAATCAAATATGCATCACTCTTTCTAAATGGCATACACTCTCCCCAGCAACGGCGCCAAAATGTTGAGGTATAAAAGGTGTATTTTTAACGCCTATTTATCCTACATTAATTATCAATCCAAGAACGACTTTTTATTTCAAGATTGTACTCTGTCTGAGGCTGCAATTCAATCTAAGAGTAATGCCTTGTAATATGTAGTACAGTGTTCTAAATACAAGAGTAAATGGATGCTTGGAAAAGAAATCTAACTACAATAACATAAACTCAAATGCTCTGAAATCCAATCATTCACTTAGTAAACATCAATCAAGGATACAGTAATGATAACTCTTTCCTCTAGAAATTGATGCAACAAGATAATCAATCTGAGAACGTGGGGGAAATAACCAGTATTCTTTACAGTTGATGATCTTGTTTTAAAGCAATTGAATGGAAATAAATCTTCAACTAAGTGCTGCTAATGAAAGGAAACTAGGAAAGCTCTCAAAACCAAACTCCTTGCAATTAATCAACTGAAATGAACAACAGCTCTAGAAGTAAACAAACAGCAAATTGTAATAAAAGGAATTGAACAGAAAATCCTATTTAATAAATCTGAACAACAAACTCTTAACTAATGGAATCGAATGACAGATTCTATTGAACAACAATCTGCAAATGAACAATAGTCAAACGGAACAACAATCAATTGGAACAACAAATGGAATGAAACAATAATGGAAATAGAACAGCAAAGCTCTATTAAGGTATAACAAGATAAATTATACAGAATTAAGATTCTTGTTAAATCATACAGGAACAGTGACGCGATTCGTTAATATAACACATTGATATCAAATAAGCAATGAAACAACAAACCAATTAACTTGCAAATGTAATGAAAACAAATACAAACTATCACACGACGATAATTGAAAGGTAATGATACAAACAGCGGATCGATCCACCAAGGTCGAGCCTGTAACCACCAGTGAAACGCCGCTGGGCTTTACTCCAAAGTTAAGAAATTAAATGGCAGCAAGATCTTGTATTAATCAGACATGAATAGCGTTTACAATAGTCTCTCTATGTTTTAATTAACAAGAGTCGATAAACAATTCTGAAATTTACAACAGGAATTCTCTCAATCCCCCCAATACATAATACATACTCTCCTTTTATAATCAGAAAGAGGAGAAATTAAATAGTAAATATGATCCCTCATAACAAGTCCCCAACCAATTTATCAGCAAGAAAAGATATTTCCATCAATCATTCAACAGGAAAAAGTCGAATTTGGATTTGCAACTAGAAGAATTTGGAAAACGGCCACAACAGCGAATCTAGGAAAATTGTCCTCAGAGAACCTTCTGTTTCTCTTAATACATGCCTAGTTTGGGCAAACCATTCTCCAATGGAGGTAATTCAGTCCATTCTGGACAAAACCCATGTTTCAAATTTTCCAGATTCTTCTCCATTTTCCCAGAATATCCAACACAAAACTGACACTTCTTATTCCAGCGAATTTCTGAGTTGGAATATTTGATGATGATCTGGAGATCAAATCTACAATCTGGAAAATATCTTGGAGGCTAAAATGGTGAGTGATGTTACAAAATATATTAATAAACCATCATTAATAAAAGCATGCATAATAATCATCAATTTATTAAAAATAAAGGAGAATAAATAATATTTATCCATAAGAGCATAAATAATTATAAAATGGTTTTATATGATAAATTATAATAAATGACATGATAAATAGGAGTAGAAATGGATGAAATAAGTGTTAAAAAATTATAATAATAATGTCATATTAGCGGCCCAATAGTGTGATCAGGAGATCATGTCCAAGTTCAAAAATGCTCAAAATAGAAAGTGCTCAAAAGTGGTTGCAACCTAAATGACTAAAAAGGTCTCGTCGTTGCAATTCTGGCACCATGAACAGTTTGCAAAACAAAGGTCATATGCAGAAGTTATGAAGGTTTGAAAAGCCCAGTACACTCCAAAATATGTTGACCAAGTTTGACTTTCTAAATTTGGGAAAAAATTTAAAAAAGAATATTTAAAGGAATATTCCCAAGAATATTGCCTGGAGGGCAAATGAATTGAGGATAAGTGGAAAACTCTGATTCGGCTTTGGTTTGACTTTATTTGTTTTGGCCAATCAAAGGGTGCCATGTGGCAAGCTTAGAGGCCACCACATGGCCCTAGGCCGAGGAGAATAGTTATGAAAAGTTTTTTTTTACAAGCTGCAAAATTCAAACGCGGGTCGCCCGCCTGCAAACTCAAAGGCTCGTCTAGCCTGCCTATTGTCGAGGCATAAAAGTTATATTTTTAACACCTATTTATCTCACATTAATTATCAATCTGGGAGTGAATTTTTATTTCAAGAGTGTACTCATTCTGAGGCAGCAATTTATCCAAGAGTAATGCTGTGAAGATGTAGTACAGAATAACAAATGCAAAGGTAACAAATGCTTGTAAAGAAACCTAATTACAGTAACAAGAATGGAAAGATTAAACTACTTCAATCTTGTAGAACATCGATCAGGGATGTAGTAGAAATAACTCTTTCCCTTAGAAATCGATGCAAGATAACCAATCTGGGGACTTGGAAGCAAAAGCCTCTATCCTCTACAATTGGAGATCTTAAAGTAATTGAAACAAAAGCAAATTCAATAAAAGCAATGTAAAGGAAACGAAAGCTGGAAAGGAACAACAACATGTAATTGTAACTCATCTATTTGCAAATTGAAAGCTGTAAATAAACAATGAACAGAAAATGGAATGGCAGTATAAAATGAACAGCAATTACAACTCTTCACGCTTCAATCCTGTTGACAATCAATCATTACGCAACAACAAATCATAAATTAAATGAACAGCAACCTGAATCGGATACAGAAAGAAAAGTTGTTTAATGATAACAAGATAACATATCAACGAATGTGCTTCTTGTAAAGCAATGAAACAGCAATGACTTTGTATTTGATTCAATTAACAATAAACCAATTCTAATAAACATTAAACAAACTTCACACAATAGAAATAAAATGATAGAAATACAAACAGCAGAACGATTCCACCAGGGCCGGGCCCTCAGCCACCGGTGAAACGCTGCTGCGCTTTACTCCAGCGTTCGAGAAATGGAATGAGAACAAACTCTTTTATTAATCAGGCATGAATAATGTTTACAAACAGCTCGTACTCTCTTAACAAGAGTCGATGCACAATTCTGCAAATTACAACAAGAAAAGTGTCTCTATTCTCCCCCAATACACAATACATGCTTCTCCTTTTATTATCAGAAGAAGGAGAAATTAAATAGAAAATATAATCTCTCATAACAATATTGGATTTTTCCCAACAACTTGATCAACTAGAAGATACATTTCCAACAATCTTTCAACAAGAGCAGGGCGAATTTGGCTTTGCAGCTGAGATTTGAAGGACGGCTGCAACAACAGAACTGAGAAAATCATGCTTAAAGAACCCTGCATATCTCTCAATATAGGCCAAATTTTGGAAAACCGTTCTTTGAAAAAGTTAATTGGGTCCGTTCTGGACAAAACCCATGTTCCAGAATTTCCAGATTCTTCTCCATTTTCCCATAATATTAACCACAATACTGTCACTTCTTATTCCAGCGGATTTCTGAGTTGGAATATCTCATGATGATTTGGAAATCAAATTTGTAATCTGGAAATTATCTTTGGAGGCTAAAATGGTAAATAATATTAATAAACCATCATTGATAAAATTATGCATAATAATAATCAATTTATTAAAAATAAAGGAGAAGAATTAATATTCATCCATAAGAGCATAAATCATTATAAAATGGATTTATATGATAAATTATAATAAATGACATGATAAAGAAGAGTGAAAATGGATGAAATAAGTGTTAAGAAATGGTCATATTCACGGCCCAACATACCCCCAAACTGAATATATTGCATGCCCTCATGCAATCCAAAACTGAATGTATTGCATGTCCTCATGCAATCCGAAGACAAAACTCATGTGTTAACCAAGCAAAGGAAATTGTTCATCTCAATCTCATGAAATGGATGGAACAAATGCATGTTTCCTCAAATAATGAATATTCAATTTTAGCAATATAGGCATAACAATTTTTACAGTTGACATTCAACTATATGTGTATGAAGTTGAAGAAAAAATGTGACATAAGTAACAACAACCTTCATTAATCATTTTCTCAAAAATCAGATCATTTGGATACACGGATCATGAGATAAAAAATGGTTGTAGGTGATAGTACATAATTTTCGAAATTTTATGAACTAATTTAGCGTGAAATTATCTGGGTTTGTGTATTTTAATGATACCTCTCTGTTATCCAGAAATCACAAGAATTCAGTTCATAGTTTTAAAGATATATGCAAATCAATTTCTGCACTATATACAAATGAAATTGTATGCCTTAAATGAGAAAGAAAGTGGAAAACATCCATCATGTGTAGCAATTCCCCCCCAAACTGAAGAATTAGCATGTCCTCATGCGATGCTAGAAAACAAAGAGAGGTGGTTGCTATAATCTGTTGAAATCGATGCTTGGGGTAAAACATGGAATAAGGGAGATGTTGAGAATGAATAAGAATATCCATGGATGAAAAAGAATATTATGGACATGGTCATAAGAAAGAAATGAAGGAAATTAACACTCCCCCAAATTGAAAGATGAGACGTGTCTAGAAAAATGGGAAGTGGTAAAGATAGGGAATGAATGATGATAAATAATGCTCAATGGATTTTCATGAAATTCTCCTAAATTCATAATAAATTAGAAAATTATGCTATTTTACCTTAGGTGTTACCTCCAAAAAAAATGTGGAAGGACATGTAGGGACTGGCCTTTGTTGAAGCTGATGTAGGCTGAGTGGTTACTGAAAGTGATACAAAAGGTGGAAACCATCTGCATGTTCATGAGCCTTGTTGTTTAGTTGCATTAATGATCATGTTGTGGATAGAATTTTCCTCATACTTGTTGTTCTCCTGTAAACAAATCACAATTCTGTATGCAATTTTCTTGAATCCATGGTTTTCGTTTTAAATGGAAACAGATAGGACGCATGCAAAAAATTTCAAGCAAAACAAAAACTCTGTAAAAATGCAGTATCAATATTGTGGCAAATCAGCAAAATAGAAGAGCAGCATACTGTACAGCAATTGTACAGCATGGAAAGACATACATACTTATGATACAATCAACAAATTATCGCATTACTGAAATCCATGCATGTGATAAATCGTAAACAGATATAGAAGCGTTTTGTAATGATTCAAGGATAAGGAGAAGGGACAGCTTAAGATAAACATAAGTACAAATGCATTTATTACCCACTTAAACTAATGTGATCGATTTATGATGATTTTCATGTATAATAGGTTCAAAATCAAAGGTTAAGAATTCATACTTTCATCTGATATTTAAATAGAGATATAGGAAAAAAGGTTTAATATTACTATTGATGTGTATAAATGTGACTCCAATACCATCAACAGAGCTCTGTTGCCGACAAGTGTCCATAACCTTGACAGAGTTGCTCTCTCACCCTTGGAACCATTGTCCTTTATTTATGCTAAGGAAGTGCTTGTTAATTGTCATAATGGAGGCCATTGTGTTGGCTTGGTGACCAGATAAATTACAATGTCATTCACTGGGAAGAAGTGAAAAGCAGGCAGGCCGGCTCGTGATGAGACCTCCTGTTCCAAGGACTTCTGAATTTTTTCAATTGTCCATTGGACCATATCCCTGGTTTGGTGGCCATGATGGGAATGCCACTTCACTTGCTTCCTTATGAACATGGTAGGCCGGCTCTTGATGAGACCCCCTATCTTCCATCTGCCAAATTATAAAATTATTAATGAAATATGTAAATATTTTTTCTTTTCATATAGCACTTTCCTATTTATTCATAAAGGATGGTTCATCACTCCTTAAGAGTCGAGATGGTGGAAGAAGTCTGAACAGCTTAATAGAAAAAAATATGCCTTTGTTCCTACTTCATAAGTAAAAATCAAAGAAAGTTATAAAATATGGGAAAGAACCAACATGATAAATATAATCGATCATATGAATTTAGTGGTAATAATACAACAAAATCATGTTATTGATTATGTCCCTTTTTCCTTTTTCTTATCATTATTAAACAATTTATTTAAAAATGACGATTTCTTTTGATTTGCGGATTACAGCAAGCTTTAATTTGTATGATCGTGTATTCTTCTATAAAGTGTATGTTTGTCTTTCAAAAAGTTATGAAAAATTCAAAAAAATCCTCAAAAAATTGTTCACAAACAAGAAAAATGCACTCAAAAAGTGTTGTTCCTTTGGAAAGGAACAACAAAAACAATCTGCGAAAATGTTGTTCCTTTGGAAAAGAACATTAAAAACAATTTGCGAAAATGTTGTTCCTTTGGAAAGGAATAGCAAAACAATCTGCGAAAATGTTGTTCCTTTGGAAAGGAACAACAAGAAAAATCTTCGAAAATGTTGTTCCTTTGGAAAGGAACAGCAAGAACAGTCGGTGTTGTTCCTTTTGAAAGGAACAGCAAAAATGAGCGGTGTTGTTGCTTTTGAAAGGAACAGCAAAACTAAGCGGTGTTGTTCCTTTTGAAAGGAACAACAAAAATATGCAACAAAAATGTTGTTCTTTTTGAAAAGAACAAAAAAAAAAAATAGAGGAAATACAAAGCTAAAATGCAATCCATTGCCAAGCAAATCTAATCAAATAGAAAGGAAAGTTTATATACAGGTTTCAAGAAAATTTCTTTACAGAATTGCTGCTACTGAAGAATTGTCTTCTGCAATTGAAACTTGCATTGTGGGGTTCTTATTTTTCAATTGCCACTGAAGCGGAGATTTGAAGATATTAACACCTGAAACATAAAAACATAAAAGAAATTAAAAAAAAAAACAACACTTTATTAAGTTACAACAACTATGATGTTATTTCTAAGAGAATATCAAATCTATTAATGGAAAAAATGATCTTTTGAAAAATGTTCTGGCAGCAGTAACATGAATCTTGAAATGGGAACCAATTCTTCATTTCTTCTTGTTATGAATCTGTTAGGTAATAAACTGGATGAAATTCCCTTGTTTCACTAAAATTTCTCTCCAGAATCGCTCGTCCATAAATTGTTCTTCTTTGTTTTGCTAAGACCTGCAAAAAACAAGTGTCTACCTATAGTAAAACATTAAATCATGGAAAAATAGAGGTACCCGGGCTATCCTAATCCAAGAATTATGAAAAAAAAATAAGTAGTTACTCTGTAGAACAAATCCACGGGCAAAGTAAAATTAATTTATTACCTGCGGGAGAGCAGTGGCCAATCATGCTAACCTGCAGTGTTTCAATCATAACTTCTTTGTTTTTCATCTGATTCGAGTGATTCCAAAGCCAAATGAGAGCTAATTCAAAATTTTATCTCCAATAGAAACAGGTTTTAAAAATTCCATGTGATGGTATGTTAAATTTTCTTACAACAACCTGCATAATAGAGTCATTTTCGATTTTCCATCTCAGACCAACAGTTGGTATTTCATGCACAAATTATTCATTTAATGGCGGAATTAACTGATTCAAATTGGAGCTTAAATTATATTCATTTATTGATCTCCAATAGAAACAAGTTTTGAAGACAAGAAGAATTGATGGGTCAAATGTGTTAAGGGACAGCCGGGAAAACAAAGTTTCAAGAGTGCTGATTTATGATAGGCAGTCAGTATTTTGGTCATAAATTCCTCATACGATATCGAAATTGAGTGATTCCAATTGCGTTGTAAACTAGATTCATAGAGGAATCTATCATAGAAACAATTTTTAAAAATATAATCATTTAGGCCTTCAAAAACTGACTGTCCCAACTCTGTCGTTGAGCTGCCTACTAGACACTCTGTCAATGTTTGGGTTCTAACTTTTTCGTTTCAAATCCAAATTGAGTGATTCGAATTGGGTTAGAAAGTATACATCAAGGGATAATTAATTTAAAAACAAGTTTTAAAAATATTCAATTTTGGTCCCCCAAAACGTGACTGTCCCAGTTGTGTTTTCAGAAATTTCATCAAGTCTGCAAGCCAAAAAAAATATGATATTCAAGAAAAAAATTTCATATTGATGATAAAAATGATATAAGTGTTTGTAGAATTGTTGTTTGAAATATAATTCATCTACATACACAAATAAATTATAATATCTATCATCAATGTTGATTTCATAGCGTGTTGCAACAAAGAAATAACTATTTTTACAAAAATAAAATAATAATAAAAAAATGTGTTTATTTTATTTCCTTATTTATTTTATTTTCTCCACTATCCTACTCTTATTTGGAGAATTAATAAGATTACGTATAAGAGTATTTTTAGTGGAGCCATTTCCGAAATAAGGCTTCAATTATGTACATACCCAAATTTGAAAAATGTATGTTAATAAAAATTAGGGTATGAGAAGCCAACTTCCCTTGAAAATATGGTGCCAAAAATTGTTGAAGTATGGAATGATGTTGCAAACAAATGATGGAGTGAAACCAATCTTCAATATATTCTTTACTTCTTTGATTTCCCATATCCATCGTATCATGAATTTCTTGAGCTTTTAAAATGGTTTGTTGATGCAAACTAGAAGAAACCTCATTTTCTCTCATAACTTCTACAATTTTTGGATTTGATGCATTCTGAGTCTCAGTGTAAGTTTTCTCCAATGGTGCATGTGAGATAGAATGGGTGGGAAGGGTGGGTGAATTTTGCAGTTCAACATTGTAAGCATGTTGTACTGGTTTATTATCGTGAAGGTGTTGAATGAGTTGAGCAGGAGATTGTGTAGGGAATGGAGCCTCTTGATGATGTAGTTGATTGTGTTGAGTAAATGATTTTGATTGGCAAACAAAGTGTTGTAAAAGAGCTGGAAGATGTGTTTGTGCTACAAGATGAGGGAGAGTAGTCATACAATCATAAGGTGAACCATGCCAATCTTGTAGACAAGATTGGTAGTGGTTATATTGAGGTTGGCATGGCTGCCCTAACATATGAGTATTCCATAATGAATTATGCAAGTAAGAGAATGGAGGGAAAGTGTTTTGAACCATACCTGTTAACCTGTTGCAGCTTCCCCATCTCTTTGATATGCCACTTCCAAATTAGATAAGGAAGAGTGAGTATCTATGGGATGCTCCTTTTGGTAAAGAGGGCAAAACACTTCATCAAATTCTTGATTTCTCTGAACCTGCAAAACATTCAATTGTGAATTTAGAGCTAATAAAATCAACTTTAAATTTTTCAAATAAAACATTGATTTCAACTCTTATGTCTCTTGTTCTTGTGGCAAATTTGGAAAAGAAAGAAGAAACTTCTCTAGAATTCTTACCAGCCTTGGAAATTCCTCTTGAATACCTTATGCACAACTCACAAACAACATCATATGATAACCGAAAAACATCACATTTTCCTATCAGATTTAAGAGTTCTAAAAAATCATCTTTGATTCCTTTAAGAAGGAGTGTTTTCAAGATCTCTTTTTCCAAATGCTTATGCCTTGATTTTTGAAGGTTGTATCGAAATCGCTCTACATAGTCGTCCAAGCTTTCATCTTCCCTTTGTGTCATACCAAAAATATCTTCATTGGATTTGCAATAGTCTTGGTACTTCTTCAAGAATATGTTCTTCATGTCCTCCCATGTTTTGATGCAGTTCCCACCTAAGCTCATGAACCATCGGAGAGCTGCTTCTTTTAGAGTAAGAGGAAACACTTTCAATATTTCATCATTAGTACAATAATCATATCCTCTACAAAGTATTATAAACTCAAATAAGACTGTATCTGGATATTCATTTGTCAAACCATGAAAATTTGGTAGAGACAATGGGGGAATTATGTGCATTTGTGTCACTCCTCCTAGATCTTTGATAGGGAATTCAAAAGTTGCAATGTCACCCATTTCTTACCATAATAGAAGATGTTCTTCAGGTGTTTCTTTAAGGATCCTCCTTCCAATGTTCCTGTCAATTGGTTAGTGAAATGGGTGGTGCTTACATCACCACTCGAGTGGAATTACAAGATTTTTTCAAAAAAAGACTCTACCTCTAAAATTCAAAAAAAAATGCAAGCATTCATTCCTACCTTAAGCTTTCACTCAATTCTGCTGTGAAGCGGGCCAGTGAACAAATGTGTTTCTTGCTCAGTGCGCAGGTTCTTACCTTCTGTCTTTAATACCCAATTCTTCCCAAGCAGAAAAAAAGGTCAAATGTGCATCACTCCTTCTAAATAACATACACTCTCTCCGGCAACGGCGCCAATATATCGAGGCATAAAAGGTATATTTTTAACACCTATTTATCTCACATTAATTATCAATCCGGGAGCGACTTTTTATTTCAAGAGTGTACTCAGTCTGAGGCAGCAATTTATCCAAGAGTAATGTTGTGAAGATTTAGTACAGAATAACAAATGCAAAGGTAACAAATGCTTGTAAAGAAACCTAATTACAGTAACAAGAATGGAAAGATTAAACTACTTCAATCTTGCAGAACAACGATCAAGGATGCAGTAGAAATAACTCTTTCCCTTAGAAATCGATGCAAGATAACCAATCTGGGGACTTGGAAGCAAAAGCCTATATCCTCTATAGTTGGAGATCTTAAAGAAATTGAAACAAAATAAAATTCAATAAAATCAATGTAAAGGAAACGAACGCTGGAAAGGAACAACAACATGTAACTGTAACTCATCTATTTGCAAATCAAAAGCTGTAAATAAACAATGAACAGAAAATGGAATGGCAGTATAAAATGAACAGCAATTACAACTCTTCACGCTTCAATTTTGTCGACAATCAATCATTACGCAACAACAAATCATAAATTAAATGAACAGCAACCTGAATCGGATACAGAAAGAAAATTTGTTTAATGATAACAAGATAACTGATCAACGAATGTGCTTCTTCTAAAGAAATGAAACAAAAATGACTTTGTATTTGATTCAATTAACAATAAACCAATTCTAATAAAAATTAAACGAACTTCACACAACAGAAATAAAATGATAGAAATACAAACAGCAGAACGATTCCACTAGGGTCGAGCCCTCAGCCACCGGTGAAACACTGCTGCGCTTTACTCCAGCATTTGAGAAATGGAACGAGAACAAACTCTTTTATTAATTAGGCATGAATAATGTTTACAAACAACTCTTACTCTCTTAACAAGAGTCGATGCACAATTCTGCAAATTACAACAAGAAAAGTCTCTCTATTCTCCCCCAATACACAATACATGCTTCTCCTTTTATAATCAGAAGAAGGAGAAATTAAATAGAAAATATAATCTCTCATAAAAATATTGGATTGTTCCCAACAACTTGATCAACTAGAAAATACATTTCCAACAATCTTTCAACAAGAGCAGGGCGAATTTGGCTTTGCAGCTGAGATTTGGAGGACGGCCGCAACAACAGAACTGAGAAAATTGTGCTTAAAGAACCCTCCGTATCTCTCAATATAGGTCGAATTTTGGCAAACCATTCTTTGAAAAAGTTAATTGGGTCCGTTCTGGACAAAACCCATGTTCCGAATTTTCCAGATTCTTCTTCATTTGCCCAGAATCTTAACCGCAAAACTGTCACCTCTTATTCCAGCGGATTTCTGAGTTGGAATATCTCATGATGATTTGGAAATCAAATCTGTAATTTGGAAATTATCTTTGGAGGCTAAAATGGTAAATAATATTAATAAACCATCATTGATAAAATTATGCATAATAATAATCAATTTATTAAAAATAAAGGAGAATAATTAATATTCATCCATAAGAGCATAAATCATTATAAAATGGATTTATATGATAAATTATAATAAATGAGATGATAAAGAAGAGTGAAAATGGATGAAATAAGTGTTAAGAAGTGGTCGTATTCACGGCCCAACACCCATGTGTTAGTTTTTAACCCATATGGCACACGGGTTTGATTTAAGTTTTGAAATTGAAGCCAACCAAAAATTAAACAGGCTAACCTGACCACATATGTCCCAGGCACCATGACCATGGCCCTAGAACTGGCGGTTACTTATCCACCCGCAAAACGGGGTCATGTGACCACGTCATAGCAAACGTTTTATGCCATGTTTATGGTAAACGTCAAGTTCGGCGATTCAAATGGAAACACATGTGACCACCACTTAAACTGTTAAATGCCACATTTAATTTTACCGTGAATTTTGGATCGGGTCCGACCATTTTGGCGGGTTAGGCCAGTTTGGTCAGCCTAACTAGAGTTCCTCCACATTTTTTGGAGGTTTTCAGGGGATATTGGGCAAATGTTTTTTCCCATAACTCCCTCATTATTCAACCAAATTGGTTGCAAAAATAGTAAATTTTATGTATTTTCGAAATTCTGAACATTTTGGCATAGGTTTCAGAGCCATCAGAGGTCATCTTCAGTAGGTTTAACTTTGGGGAAGATCAATGAACCATCAGGGCAACCATGGTGTAGGCAGTGTATTGAGCATCCTTTGTCTGTTTTATGCAAATGAATAGTCATCGCTGGCTATTTCATACATTATGAATCTGATTTTACAGAGAGCACATCCTATTGAGGCTTATTTTCGATTGTACATACCATTTTTTAGCAATAAGATATGAGGGACATGCCATTGGGAGCTGGACCAACAGGTGTAGCCCAGGAGGGGTGAACTATTTCATCAAATTTGCTAATTAATATGCTATATGATGTTTTGTTCTTTGTTATTTACTCGTGTACAATGATAAACAATTAAAATGCATACTTAATCATCACGCAAAAATTTTCTTAACTAAGCTAAAATCATTTGTTTCACCTACAAACTTCAGAGAACCTTATGCACACATTTTAATTATTGTTTGGATACTTAACATAGAAAAACTAATACATTCCATTCAAATCACTATTGCAGTAGTTTTACTGCATAAAAATGACTAGGGCTATGATCAACCCATTGCTTTCTTTAGAAAATCACGTAGATATGCTACTTTAAAGTATAATATAATGGAAAAGCAAGCACTAGCATTAGTGAAGGCCATCAAAGACTTTAGAGTATATATTATTTATTCACATATCATTGCTAATGTTCCAAATGCAGTTGTAAAGGACATTCTAACACAGAATGGGCATGATGGTAAAAGAGGCAAGTGGATTGCCACAATTTTGGAATATGACATAGAAATCAAACCCACCAAACTCATAAAAGGTCAAGGTTTAGCTAAACTCATGGCTGAATCAAATTTTCATGCTTTAGACATTAATTTTATTGCCCAAGTAGATGATCAGGAAGAGATGGTGACTCCAGAGATTAGTGAAGCCTTTTCAAACTCACCATGGTATGCAGATATTGTATTTGGATTACTAAATTTACAAGCTCCTCCTGCATTATCAAGAACAAAAGCTAGATTTTTAAAATTAAAGGCAGTAAGATATTGTATCATAGATAATGTACTCTTTCGGAAATATCATGGTGGAATTTTATTGAATTTTTTTCTTAAAGAAGAAGCTAACAAAGTTTTGGAAGAATTTCATCCAAGTGATTGTGGGGGACATGTCTACAGGAATACTACTCTAGACAAAATCTTAAGAGCTGGTTTTTACTGGCCTACCCTGTTTGCAGATGTAAAAAAGTATGTGACCTCATGTCACAAGTGCCAAATATTTGAAGGAAAGAAAAAGATGCTACCCTTGCCTTTAAAACCCATCTCAACATAAATGCCTTTTCAACAATGGGGTCTTGACTTCATTGGTGAAATTCACCCTCCATCCTCAGCTCAACATAAGTGGATTCTGACAACCACAGACTATTTCACTAAGTGGATAGAAGCCATACCTTCCAGGCAAGCCATTGATACTGTCATGAATCTCCTTTTTAGAAAATAACATACTCTCAATATTTGGATGCCCCCAAAATATTATCACTCATAATGCAGCTGCCTTCAAATCCAAAAAGATGTTAGACTTCTGTCATAAATATCACAATACCCTCAGTCATTCTACTACATATTACCCTTAAGGTAATGGCCTTGTTGAATCCTCCAATAAAATCCTTTTGAACATCATCAACGAATTAATAAAAGACAACAAGAAAACTTGGAACAAGAGGTTAGTTAATGCCTTATGGGAAAATAGACTTACCACTAAGAAATATATTGGTACATCCACTTACCAGCTTTTTTATGGAATGGATGTTGTTTTTCCATCTTCCTTAGGAGTACTAGTAATGAAGATAATACAAGAATTTCAAGTTGAGACCAATGATATTCAAAGAAGGATCAACAAAACTATACACTTGCAACAAACAAGAGAAGAGGTTTAGCTTAAGTCTCAAGTTATCCAAGACAAGATTAAGAAGATTTTTAACAAGAAGAGTAAAGAAGATCATTTCTATATTGGTGACAAAGTTCTAAAGTGGGATTCAATAAGGGAAGAGAAAGGTAAACATGGGAAATTTGATTTCTTATGGAAAGGACCTTATGTTATTTATGGTTACAAAGGTAACAGTGCTTTCTTTTTGAAAGAGATGGATGGATTTTTTGGGGTTCCTGTGTTTTGAATAGATTGGCAAAACCAAAAGACAAGACAACATCAAACCACTTTGCGATCCTAGGATCTAGCCCTCTTGGATCCAGAGAGGGATCTCTCTATAAATGCAAAGAATGTTATATCTTTAAGGTAATTTTATGGTACTAGGCTAGGTATGAAGCACAGGTGTTTGGTTTGTTTGTTTGGTTGGGGATCATTAATGGAGAAGGTTATGTGAAGTGAAGAAGGAAATAAGTAGTAGGATGTTTCAGCATGGGAAGATAGGTCAAGAGAAGTGCCAATCCATTGGGCTATGGAGTCATAAAAGGGTTTACTCACATAACAACTATCCAAGGGTTTCCATAGGGCAAGTCATCTATACTAAACGATCTCTTTAGATAGATGGTGAGATGGAACATTAAGAAGTGAGGTGAAAGAAAGAAACCAAAGTGCAACCTAAGATCAGGTAAGGACTTTTAACCTATCCTTCTTTTGACATAATTTCAAAGGAAACTCTAAATAAAGACACAAAGGGTAGCTTAAGATCAAGTAAATACTTTTAACTTAGCCTGATTTTAGCATACTCTCAAGGGAAACAATCCAGCAATCCTCATAACCTCTTTCAGACAGTAGAAAACATTTAAGATTAAACACAGAGCAGGGCCTAAGATCCTCATAACCTTCTCTGCTTTTGACACCAACTCACAAGGAAACTTTCAAGACAAACTATTGGAGAAGAAAATAGAGGATAGGGCTAACCATAGACTTCCCTAGTTCAATCTTTAACTTAGCATGAAATGAAAATATATTTTCAAGAATAATGTTTCAAGTTGTACTCAGCAAGACATGGGCTCACCAACATTTCTTCACTGGTTATACTCTATAGAATTATCCTTAAAATACACAATCAGAGGAAAACATAAAGATAAAGATTAACAGTGAGATTTAGGGTACTTCTAGTAGTATATCCTAATCTATGCTTGTTGTTCTTTACCAGAGAATAATGGATAGTATGAAAAAACATGAAAGGAGACAATTACAGTAAGGAAAACATCACCAATAATATAGACCAGGATCCTGTGAATCTGTTTGTTCAATTGATGTGCAAAACCAGTCACATACTTTGAGTCCAATGGATTTTTACAGTCCAAACTTCTCTTCCCAGCCTACTATATTACAAACTACTCAGCTACTTCCCCTCAATAACAGTTCAAACAGTCAATAAAATCCCAACCAACGAACATTTTCAATGTAATTTTCATGGGTTCTTATAGGTGAGAATGGAGAGTTGTGGTAGATATGAACTTAAATTATTCATTAAGACAGAGGGGAGGAAGTCTTCAAATTCCCACTCTGCTTAATGGCTCTGCATTAACTGTTTGGTACCCTTTAGGTTGGTCTAGAAATCTTTGTCAGATTGACAATAACTTCAGGTATGTTCTTTGAAGTACTCTGGTTGTTTTTTGTTGACTTTGGAAGCTCTGGTAGGCTGGAAATTACTTCTGAGCTGCATATATATCAATAATATCTCTGAATGCCTTAACTGTGCCTTGTGTTGATTAAAATAGGACTACATGTGGTAGTATGGGTCGATGGAAGGTAACTAGCCTCTCTGATTTGGCGTGTCGAGGCTTCTCTTCTGATCTGTCCTTTATGCTTCACTGATCTGGCTCTGATTGTGCTTCAGGCTTCATTAAGCCTCCTTGATCATCTTCAGGTCTTTATCTGTGTCCTTTATCCTTCTAAACATTGGATATAAGCATTAAGTCTTCAATATTATGTGTTAATACTTTAATCTCTTTCTGATACACTTTGTTGTTTCTTCTGTACATGTATCTAGGGTATCTGCAGAGCTGGAGGGTTTACAGGTACGATTGATGTTCATGAAGCATCAATCCATCTTAGAATTCACCCTGAAAGGCTTACCATTTGTATTGATAGGTTACAGAGTCATCACTCTGAACCGAAGTGTCACCTTCGTCACTGTGGGAAGGCATTATAGATATAATGCCATTAAACCTACAAACACAAGATAGACCAATTAATAAAACCTACACGCGGGGTATGACTGCAATAGAGGCTTACGATGGTGGAGGAGCAGTGAGGAAAAATGTGGATGCAACAGCAAAATGGGAGGAAAAGCCTAGCAGAGCAGCTAACCAAGTCCGATGGAGTTTGAGTGCGATGAGGGAAAAGGATCGTTAGATCAAGATGATCTATGGTGGGGATCTTCTGATGAAGTATTTCGGAAGAAACATGAAAGGAAAGTGAATGGAATTGTGATATAACGTGGACTGTGTGATCTCAGAGATCAACGACTAGGATCAAATCGGGAGTGATGTTGTGGAGGGTAGCGGTATGGCAGAAAACTAGGGATGGTTTTTGCAAAATGAAATGAGGGGAGGTGGTTTTGAGTGAATGGAATGCGATTCCATACATTGGCCAACACGTGGATTCTCAAAATGGCCCATTTTACAAAATTTTGGAACATTAACTCTTGGGCACAAAAATTTTGTGAAACGGAGTTTCAATCGTCGGATCGTGTAGTATTGATCGGACGGTGCGGGTTGCATGCGATAGTGGTAATGTGTGCGGGCAGAAGAACTGGTGGGCCCGGTGATGACGTGATCTTTTTTGTCGTGGAGCGGGCAGAGGTCGAGGGACTAGGTTATGCAATGGCCGTAGATCTTCTTAGATCAACGACCCAGATTTCATCGCAAGATCGGGGAGTCAGGGAAAAAGAACAAAGGGAATGAGCTTTTTGCGATTGAGATGGTGGGGGTTGAGACAAGCACTAAGGCCTGGTTCTATGGGAGGATAAGGTGACTGAGGTTCAGAGGGAAAAATCACTTATCACATTGGCGGGGGAAATGAAGAATGACAAGGGAAAAGGGGAAAAAATATGATTGTGATGAGCGATAAGGGCTTAGCGCCTGGCTATGGCTCCGGGTTACATACGGAGAAAGGAGCTAAGGGCTAAGTCGAAAGGGGCTTAAGCCCTTAGTGAGAAAATGAAGATTTTCAAGGATTTTAAAGGGTTTTTTGAGGGATTTGGAGGTTCCGATAAGTAAGAAAGGGGATTTTTTAGAACCAAATAAAGGGGAGATATGAGGCTTAGAGTGAATTTTGAAGGGAATGGAGGAAAATGAAGTATGAATGATTGAAAATGAGGAAAAAGGAGGTCTTTTGAAAACAGTTTCTTTCATAAAAAATAGGGTTCATTAATGGAAATAGCAGTGAATATTCTCTAAAGGATAGAAAACACATGGAGGCTTCAAGAATGATAGATTTACAAAGGAAATATTTATCTTGAAGGCTCAAAAACATATTTAGCCACCTATTTGCTTTGAAAAATTATTATAGGTGGCTAACAGTGGCTCCACATGGGGATGACATCCTCTTGAAGGTGTCAATAATCTCAGATATAATCTTTGGAAGTAGGTCAAAGCCTGGTCTTTGACCATCTTTTTCTTCTTTGATTAGCTGCTACATAAGTGAAAAGCATTATATCAGCAGCAATACTTCCCCAAACAACTACCTACCCATCCTACTGTCCTAACATTTTTTCTTCAAGGTGCACTTAGACTTACAGACCTTTCACATCATCATTTTTATTGAAAGCAAAAACTAATCTAATTCTACCCTTATTCCTCCATGAGACCAGATTAAACAATTGGACTCATAGCTTCACTACCTAATCTAATATCTGTCAGGATTAAACAGTCTGACATATTTTCATTCTCTATATTCTAAAACAGAAACTGAAAACACGGTCAAACCAGGATTAGGCTGTCTGATTTTATGTGGGTCCATGGCATAAAGACAAGCTACACATGGACTAAACTTTGCAGAAATTAGAAACAAAATTTGAAGGCTTCAGATCTAAAAATCACCAGCATCCTTCATTTTTTTTATGACTCAGATTTTGGACCTTTTAGAGTCATCTTCTTTCTTCTTTTCAACTCTGGTTTTGGTCTTGTTAGAGTTGTCATTTTTCTTCTTTTCTGGTTCAAGTTTTGAGAATATTAGAAACAATCTTTTTTGTACCTTTGGCTCAGATTTTGATCTGATTAGAGCCATTCTCTTTTGATGCTTCATAGGTTCTAGATTTGAGCATGTTTGAACCTTTATTTTATAATGTTTTTTTATTTTTGAATTTTTCTTCGAAGTAAAATCAACTAACTAAATGCTCACAGGCTGAGCTTTATTGAGATTCCTACCTACCCTATTCTAACTTGAAATATTTACATGTCTAGCTGACAAACTCTCTTTTCCAATACATCCAGTCAATCAGATGATCCCATGACTGGTTTATGCTCATCTCTTTGAGCATGTTGGACAGGCAAGGCCACTCCCATTCTCTTTGTTTTTTAACAGAAGCTTCTAAAATGTTTATTGTTTTCTGCAACAGGATGCTCTTGATGGCCTTTGATCCTTCTCTAAAGTTCTGCAGGAAATGATCATAAGGATCTTGAAATGATACCGGGTTGTGAGTATTTGAAAAGTAGGTTTCGACCAAGATCATCTCTTCTTCCACTAGATCAAGAAAAAGATTATTTTGAGGAAGAAAATCTTCCTCATCTTCATCATTTTCTGAACTGGAGGACTCATCATATAGTGCAGTGTTGTCCTCTTGTAGCTCTGAGATATTCTGATTTGGTGGGCTGAGCGCTGTCAAAATATCCATGTATTCTCCATTTCTTCCTCTTTTTCAAGAGAAGGCTCCTTGGTTTCAACCTGCTCAAAAATTTCTTCATTTTTTTCCTCTTCAACCTTTGAGATGAAAGGCTATTGATTTCCAAATGCATGGAAACTGTTACTGATGATCTAAGACAAAGCAGAGTGAAGATTCAATGAATATTCACCTGCTACTATACTTCCATAACTTTCCTCATCGGTATCATAAATAGCTTGCATGGGCTCATTACTTCCTTGAATTTGATGGAACTGATCTTCCTCCCACAAATCTACTAATGATGGCCCTACAAGATCAATTTCTATTTGGATAACATCATCATCAAATAGATCAAAATTAGGAAAATCATTAAAGTAATTAATGCTACCAATCAAACATACTGGATTATCAGCAGATCTTTCTTCATTCTGATTTACAGGAGAGCTTTCTAAATTTGTACAGCAAAGCTCAGTAGATGGATGGGAAAGAGTGTTTGTTCTGTAAAAAACTTTAGAGGCTGGCTGTCTATTGATGACATGATCTATTTCTTCTTTTGTCAAAGGGGAAGATGTTCTTGTGTTTCTTTGAGAAGAAGTGCAGCAGCTCTATGTTTCTTCTGAAGACTGAGTTTGAGGCTGGATGATAAATCAGTGTTTGGTTTTTCAGGGATATCTTGAGGGATGTCCTTTATTTCTTGATTGATTTCTTCCTCAACTGATCTATCTAGGTTCTTGTGATATTTAGGATGCATATGAAACTCTTGAATGGCTTCTAATAGATCTTCAGGATGCATGTTTTCCAAATTCTCATCAATATCTAATAGGTATTGTATGATGTTCTAAGATTGGTCACAACAGTTTGCAATCCATGGTATGGATGAGGGGTTTTCTTTGTATTTCTCATAAAATACTTGGTGCATGTCTTTCAAAGAAAACAAACTCCTAGGTTCTAACCATTCATACTAGTCCCCTGCCTTTCCTTATAATGTTAACATGAACATTTTCATAAGTCAGTCTTCATGCCATTTGGTCTTTACCTTCCATATATGTATGTGAAATTTGATGAGATGTAGAAGTGGGTCCTCAAAATCTTCACCTTGAAAAACGGGAAGGTTATCATCCCAAAAGACCTGGGGCATCTTATGTGGGAACCCAGGGATATGTTCTCTACTCATTGGGGCATATCTTCGTTGCATTCTTGGAATCATGTTTGTAAATCATAAAAGAGGTCACTGTGTCTATTTAACTAGTACAGATTCTTCTACCAGTGGAGTCATTTGGTCTTTTGGGAGTTGTGGAGTGTGGAGTCGCCAGGTGGAGGGTTTCAAAAATTTTGAGATGAGTTCTTGTCCACCATCGACACTTGAATACCAATATAAGGAGGTTATGGGTTTTCTGAGGTCCTAAAGGTATATCAGGTATAACCTACTCAGAATTCCCCAGCAGAGTCACCATTATGTTGGTGACTCAACTGGCTAACACACCAAATGTTCTTGAATCAAGGGGATTTCTGAGGTCCCAAGAGTGTATCAGGTATAATATACTCAAAAACTCCCCAGCGGAGTCGCCATTATGTTGAGGTTCCTGTGTTTTGGTCAGATTGGAAAAAACAAAAGACAAGACAACATCAAACCACTTTGGGATCCTAGGATCTAGCCCTCCTAGATCCAGAGAGGGATCTCTCTATAAATGCAAAGAATGATATATCTTTAAGGTCAGTTTATGGTATTAGGCTAGGTATAAAGCACAGGGTTTTGGTTTGAATGTTTGGTTGGGGATCATTAATTAAGAAGGTTATGTGAAGTGAAGAAGGAAATAAGTAGTAGGATGTTTCAGCATGGGAAGATAGGTCAAGAGAAGTGCCAATCCATTAGGCTATGGAGTCATAAAAGGGTTTACTCGCATAACAACTATCCAAGGGTTTCCATAGGGCAAGTCATATATACCAAAGGATCTCTTTAGATAGATGGTAAGATGGAACATTAAGAAGTGAGGTGAGAGAAAGAAACCAAAGTGCAGCCTAAGATCAGGTAAGGACTTTTAACCTATCCTTCATTTGACATACTTTCAAAGGAAACTCTCAATAAAGACACAAAGGGTAGCTTAAGATCAAGTAAAGACTTTTAACTTAGCCTGATTTTAGCATACTCTCAAGGGAAACAATCCAGCAGTCCTCATAACCGCTTTCAGACAGTAGAAAACATTTAAGATTAAACATAGAGCAGGGCCTAAGATCATAGAAATACTTTTAACCTTCTCTGCTTTTGACACCAACTCACAGGGAAAATTTCACGACAAACTATTGGAGAAGAAACTAGAGGATAGGGCTAACCATAGACTTCCCTAGTTCAATCTTTAACTTAGCATGAAATGAAAATATATCTTCAAGAACAATGTTTCAAGTTGTACTCAGCAAGACATGGGCTCACCAACATTTCTTCACTAGTTATACTCTATAGAATTATACTTAAAATACAAAATCAGAGGAAAACATAAAGAAAAATATTAACAGTGAGATTTAGGGTACTTCCAGCAGTATATCCTAATCTATGCTAGCTATTCTTTATCAGAGAATAATGGATATTATGAAAAAACATGAAAGGAGACAATTACAGTAAGGAAAACATCACCAATAATATAGACCAGGATCCTGTGAATCTGCTTGTTCAATTGATGTGCAAAACTAGTCACATGCTTTGAGTCCAATGGCTTTTTACATTCCAAACTTCTCTTCCCAACCTACTATATTACAAACTACTCAGCTACTTCCCCTCAATAACAGTTCAAACAGTCAATAAAATCCCAACCAACCAACATTTTCAATGTAATTTTCATGGGTTCTTATAGGTGAGAATGGAGAGTTGTGGTAGATATGAACTTAAATGATTCATTAAGACAGAGGGGAGGAAGTATTCAAATTCCCAATCTGCTTAATGGCTCTGCATTAACTGTTTGGTACCCTTTAGGCTGGTCTAGAAGTCTTTGTCATATTGACAATTACTTCAGGTATGTTCTCTGAAGTACTCTCGCTGTTTTTTGTTGACTTTGGAAGCTTTGGTAGGCTGGAAATTACTTTTGAGCTGCATATATGTCAATAATATCTCTGACTTCCTTAACTGTGCCTTATGTTGATGAAAATAGGACTGCAGGTGGCAATATGGGTCGATGGAAGGTAACTAGCCTCTCTGATTTGGCGTGTCGAGGCTTCTTTGGTGATCTGTCCTTTATGCTTCACTGATCTGGCTCTGATTGTGCTTCAGACTTCATTAAGCCTCCTTGATCATATTCAGGTCTTTATCTATGTCCTTTATCCTTCTAAACATTGGATATAAGCATTAAGTCTTCAATATTATGCGTTAATCCTTTAATATCTTTCTGATACACTTTTTTGTTTCTTCTGTACAGTTATCCAGGGTTTATGCTGAGATGGAGGGTTTATAGGTACGATTGATGTTCATGACGCATCAATCCATCTTAGAATTCACCCTGCAAGGCTTCCCATTTGTATTGATAGGATACAGATTAGTCACTCTGAACTGAAGTGTCACCTTCGTGACTGTGGGAAGGCATTATAGATCTAATGCCATTAAACCTGCAAACACAAGATAAACCAATTAATAAAACCTCCGCGCGAGATATGATTGCAACAGAGCTTGCGAGGGTGGAGGAGCTGCGAGGAAAAATGTGGATGCAATGGAAAAATGGGAGGAAAATCCTGGCAAAGCAGCTAACCAGGTTCGATGGGGTTTGAGTGTGATGAGGGACGAGGACTGTTAGATCAAGACGATCTATGGTGGGGATCTTCCGATGAAGAATTTCGAGAGAAACATGAAAGACAATTGAATGGCATTGTGATATAACGTGGATCGTGCAATCTCATAGATCGATGGCTAGGATCAAATCGGGAGCGACGTTGCAGAGGGCAGTGATATGGCAGAAAAACGGGGATGGTTTTCACAAAATGAAATGGGGGGAAGAGGTTTTGAGCGAATGGAATGTTATTCCATACATTGCCCGACACGTGGATTCTCAAAACCACCCATTTCGCAAAATTTTGGAATATTAACTCTTGGGCACAAAAATTTTGCGAAATAGACTTTTAACCGTCGGATCGTGCAGTGTCGATCAGATGGTGCAGGTTGGATGCAATAGCGGCAATGTGTGCGGGCGGAAGAACTAGTGGGCCCAGCGATGACGTGATCTTTTTTGTCGCGGAGCGGGAAGAGGTCGAGGGACTGGGTGATGCAATGGCAGTAGATCTTCTTAGATCAACAGCCCAGATTTCATCACAAGATCGGGGATTCAGGGAAAAATAACAAAGGGGATGAGCTTTTCTCAATTGCGATGGCAGGGGCTGAGACAAGTGCTAAGGCCTGGTTCTGTGGGAGGATAAGGTGACTGATGTTCAAAGGGAAAAATCGCTTATCGCATCGGCGAGGGAAATGAATAATGACAAGCGAAATGGGGAAAAACTCTGATTGCGATGAGCAACAAGGGCTTAGCACCTAGCTATGGCTCCGAGTTACATGCGGAGAAAGGGGCTAAGGGCCAAGCCGAAAGGGGCTTAAGCCCTTAGTGAGAAAATGAATATTTTCAAGGATTTTAAAGGGTTTTTTGAGGGATTTGGAGGTTCCGATAGGTAAGAAAGGGGATTTTTTAGAACCAAATAAATGGGAGATATGAGGCTTAGAGTGAATTTTGAAGGGAATGGAGGAAAATGAAGTATGAATGATTGAAAATGAGGAAAAAGGAGGCCTTTTGAAAACATTTTCTTTCATAAACAATAGGGTTCATTAATGGAAATAGTAGTGAAGATTCTCTAAACAATAGAAAACACATGGAGGCTTCAAGAATGATAGATTTACAAAGGAAATATTTCTCTTGAAGGCTCAGAAACATATTTAGCCACCTGTTTTCTTTGACAAATTATTATAGGTGGCTAACAGGATTGAATCTTCTAGGTGGACCTGTCAATGGTAGAATGTTGAAGCATTACTACTCTTCAGAAATAACCAATAGTTAAATTTATTTACTTTACTCACTGTACATAACATTGCAGATTTTAGATTGGATTAGATGTTTTTCCTAGCAAAGTTGAAGCCTCGAGAGAAGGCCCTAAGCTTTGAAAGGTAAAATATCATAAGTATGAATAATTGCAAAGCTCATAATACATTTCCAAGGCCAGCACAGTCAGCATTCAAAGACTACTAGTCTCAAAGTTCTTAACATTTCACCAGGAAATTCCATCCCCATGTGGAGCCACTGTTTGGGTGCTATAATAATATAATTCATAATTTTTGAATTGAATTTAATAGTCTTGTAATATGTACATACTTTGCTTTATGAAAAAAAAATTCCCATATAATAAAAAAAAAATGTAAAGAGGGTAAAAGTTAAAAGAAAATCAAAGGACTTGAAAAGAAAAATATCAAAAGAATAGAAAAAATGAACCCCAACAAAAAAAATATAAGAATAAGACATGAAAGTGATGCAAGTCAAAATGTCACTACTAGTTACTTTTCACTGCAAATAGTTGATTATATGCATGTTGTTCAAAATGCCACAATCCATGATGAGTTAAATAGTTTAATATTAACTTTTTCATGCTTTAAATTTCATGTTTATAGATAGAGAATAAAGATCTTGCTAAATAGTACAATCTTGGCAAATCAATAGATAGTTAGAGAATAAATGAGGATCTCAACAGTTTAATCTAGGCCCTTGGATGAAATAAGGTTAGAATTAGATAGTTTCCTGTTTTAAAAGAAAAATGGATTAGGGTTTGCAAGCTCAAATGCACCCATACAAATAAAGGAAAAAATGGTAGAATAAATGATGGGTAGGTAGAAAGCAGTTTTACAAGGAACGGATAATCATTATCTGGTTTTTTACTAATTTTCCTCCCTACAATGCATTCCAGTACTAAAACCTTCAGTTATAGAGGCTTAGAGCATTTCTCTAACTTTTGGTGGGACCAGACCCACGACTTAATGACTGATTGGTACTAAAGTATTGAATCCTAACTCATTAAAACCCTTCCCCTTCATAAAAACCATTTTCCTTAATATCACTCATTTTATCCTAATAAATCCCTTTTCCTAAATCAAAATTCATATTCACCTAGGAAAAGTAAAACCCCTTTGATTAATTCCCTTTTCATACAAAAATACTCAAAAAACCCAAAAAATGCTTTACCCTAAGTATAAGTGTGAAATATTAGATATGGGCCACCACTATGAAAATCCTGCCTAAAAACATGTTTTTACACTTTACTTAGTGTGTTTGTTTATTCCTGCATACACTTCTTCATTAACATTTAACTTATATATTAATTCCCTATAAACCTTCCTTCCCGTATTATATTAATTCATTTATGTTAAATAAACCCAACCCATATTTTATATTTATCCTATGGTGTATTTACCCCACGTGATGATTTCCCCGCTCCCCATAGGTTTAAACTATCCTTTCATATATTAATCTACCCAAGGTATACATTACACCTACATATAGTCCATTTGTCGTGTAAAACGTTAAAACCCGCCTATCTTCCCATCCCTGTTAACATTAAAAAATTTATGTTAAAACTATGTTTTAACATATAAATCTAAACCTGCCGCATAAAAGAAACCCCCAGGACCCACACCCATTACCCTACATCTCCATCGATTAATCTCAACTGTTCGCATCCCTCAGCTTGATCCAATAGCCCACAATCTCCATCGCAAATTTTATGGCGTGGTTGTTAAACAAATTGAGATTTGCGATAAAAGGAGTTTTGTCCAATTCTCTCTCCTCCATGCGTTAGTTTTCTATTGGATCGCATCCATTCAAGAAATACCATATACCACCTTTTACCCATGCGATAAACGCTCAGCGGTAAATCACCCCTGCGCCTAAATTGCTTCCCATTTGAAATGACTGTTATTAAATGCAAATACTGTTCAAAACCAAATTCTTTATAAAACACCAGATGCACGTGTTTAAACCTTCTGTTTCTATTTTTACTCATTAAACCATTCCCGATTGAGAAAAAGACATTTCCGCCCCTGTTTGAAGGTAAAAACAAACGAAATTCAATCAAATTCAGTATTGCGACCACTCAAAGTCTCTAGTTTGCATTAAAAAGACCTCAACAAGATTTTGAAAGCTTCTAAACTTCCAACAAACCTCTTTCTGCGTCCAAATTCCTAAATTCATAGGTGTTTCTCAAGAAAAAGACTTATTCCTTCATCAGAAAAGAAGTATATTGCTAAATATTAAGCCTTCTTGAAGCATGTTTGCCTTAGAAACACCCATATTACCTTATAAACTCATCTCTGTTTCCAACCCTGAGAATTTCATAGTTTCTAAAGACTATAATCTATTTTTGAAGCAAATTAAAGAGAAAAGGTATCTGCAAAACTTTAGAAACCCTCTGAATGATTCAAAATCATTTTATAGTGCTCAAAAGCCCTTTGTGCATGAATTTGACTATTTTAGGACTGTTTCATCGAAGAAATTTGCAGTAAACCCTTGCCAACTATTCCTAAGTCTCTAAAAGGTTAAGAAATTGATTTTAAATAAAAATTAATAATTTGAGGCAGAGAAACCCATATTTTACCTGTTGCAGTCCAAGAGAAACCTATGTTATACTAAAAACACCTTTTGTAAATAGTTTAATCTTACATAAGTGTGTTAGAAAACCTAAAAACTGAGTTTTAAAGATCCAGAAAGGTTAAATTGTTAAAAGAAAACTTACCAATGGCCTCTAAAAGCAAAATTGTCATCAATCCACTAAAACCTCCTGTTGTAGATGTTGAACATACCCATTGGCTGATGTAGACTATAAAATCATTAATCCAGTAACTATGTATAACCTTCTTGATCTCCACTGCTGGAACCAAGAGAAATCTTTGGACCTAGTAGATGATGCGCTTATTTGGGAGTCTAATTTTCCCAAGTATGTTGTTCCTCATACCCATCAGTGCCCAGAAGCCATTAGATTGTGCCAAAATCATTATTCCCCAGATCAAAGAGCAATTTTCAATGCTGAAAAGGAATTTTTGTTCACAATAACAGCTGAATCCATAAACCAAATGCTTCATTTACAGCTTGAACCCAATGCAGTCCCTTTGTCCATTGAAGTTTTGACAAAGTCCTATTTGGAATTACACTTTCCCAAAAGATTTCAAATCTTTCAAACATTCATGCCCTCATATGTAGAAATCCCAAAGCTTAACCGTCCATATTCATCATCCAAATTCCGAGAAGGAACAAGACACATTATCACAATGTTGTCTTTTATTCTTGGTTACTTCACTTATGAAAATACGGATGCATCTATACTTGGTTTCCTGTCCAATTTTGTGCCTGGTCAACCTCCTGCAGTCATCTATAATTTTGTTGAGTATATTGCTGATAGTATACATGAATAGCTTGTTAGACTTCCTACTGAATGTGTTTTTAGTTACACCTCATTTCTCTTCCATATGTTCCTCTAATTTCAGTCAGATAAATTTCCAATAAATCTTCAAAAGATGGATGTGGAAGGAAATCCACTGTCACTTATTTTCTAGACTTCCTTGATCAGAAACGAGTCAACTGAGTTTACATATGCAGACTTCACAGACTATTTTATCCATCCATTGGTAAATCTTCTTAAAAATAGTGTGAAACCTAGTATACGTGATGAAATCAAGAAGGTGTTACAGTTGTCAGAATAGAGCAGGACATGTGATTGGTATTTATACCAAAATCACAGTGAGATCAGAGTTTTTGGCACAACCCTCATCCCTTAAAAATTGCCTAAGTATTTACCTATGAGGTTGTTTTCCCTAGAATATATAAGACAGATTTTGAATTTATATTCAGTAAATTTCTTGGCTGCTAAAAAGAAAACTCAGTTTACATTGAAAAACCAAGTGGGTCCATTTATATGCAACAACAGAGAAGCAGGTGCAGAAGCAGAAAAACAATTAGCAGAGTATAAATTCAGAAAAAGTTTCCTTTGGAAATATGATCCTTATGGTATCATAAGTAAAATGAGAGTGAAGTGTAAGTTAACCCCCTATATTCATGAGAAGAAGGTTGAAATTGAGAAATTTTCTAACCAATTTGAATGGTTAGAAAACACATTGGTATAAGCTAATCAACAGATTGATACTAGTCACACTCTGAAAACACCAGCTCAGGAAGATAGAGGTATAAAAATATATAGGGAAGAAGGCTCATACATTGTTGAAACCACTACTGAAACCAAGTTTAAACTAAGGTATTCCAAGAAGCCAAAGATAAATACATCAGATAAAGAAAAGGAAACAATTGAGGTTATAGATACAAATGTTCCAGATAAAGACAATGTGCCATCAAAAGAGATTGAAAATGAGCAGAAACCTACTACTTCCAACACACAGTTAATCCAAAAACAGAACAGTTTGGAAGTATCATCATCAAAACAGCCAAAGGATAAAGACATGGATATCAAGGAAAAGTATAAAGAGATTAAAGCTAGAAATAAGGAAATAAAAAATGAAATCTATTTTCAATACTTGAAGCAGACTCTGGGGATACAAAATAGGTTTCTTTCAGCCTTTGATTATAAAAACAAGAAATTGTTGATGACAGTGCTACAACCTATAGTTCCAAAACCTACAATAGCATCATATTACAAAAATTTGGATTTTGAAGTACCAGTAGAAGAAATTCATCCCTTGTGTTGGCTCGAGGGGTCCTGACCCACATTCAGAGGTTCAACGTTTGCCAACAAACCCCTATACTATTGGCCCTTTCGGCAGTGACCTGCTTGCGCAGGCCAAAGTCTCACCCGAAGTAGTATGGGTGGGTGCTGGAACTAGGTTTCCACACCCTGGGAGAGGGTAGGTAAGTCAAGCAGAGCTACGGTCAATCTTATACTGACCATATCTTATATCATAGAGCCTAGATCTACAGATTTCCTTTGCATCCACGTGCACAACAGATCATGTACGCATAGAACACTAACGCAAATATTTCAGTGGTTCATGCATAAAGTAGAGCTGAACAGATTCATATCGTAGCATAAATAGATGACACAGTTGCTTTTGTAGCGTAAATCATCACATATAGCAGTATGCATCAACCAATCAGATATGACAGACTTGCATTAACAATAATTCCAATAGATTCAAATATTCAACAATACTTCCACATTCATTAATCTTCGTATCCTTCTTACAATACCCCTAACCCAACCTGTGCACACAGCAGTAGGGTCTGTACAGAACAGGATAAAGAATCTCCGCGCACATAGTAGCAGGAGTCCTTCCCCAACAACCCTAACCAGATCTAACAGTTTACACTTAGCATTAGTCTCTATTCCAAGTCTGTCTTACAACTCAAAAAGGTTCAACTACTTATACTATTTTAACCTACGCATCTAATGGTCCAAAAAATGTGGTTTTCAGACTCTTGGTCTACCCTTGACCCATTTACAATGCATTAGGGCTTTGACCCACCGCAAAACCCCTGCGTTAGAGTAAATATAATAAAAAATACACAAAATGGACTAGTTTCACAACTTGTAGGAGACCCTGTTCCAACAGTCCCCCAACACAATCTTGTGACTTGTCCTGAGTCACTGCAGTGGTGGGGTCTCCACCTATGTGCGCATTTCATTGATGGCGGCGATCAGCGGGGGCAGCACTTCTTGGCTCTGCGCAATATCCATGAGCTTTTGGGATGTCGGTCCTTCTGTCGCCATTGTGACACTCTCCAGTGTCTCATTTAGTCGCTTGACATCAACATCAGTATCCTATGATAGCTGGAGGGCTGCAGCAGTCCAAGGCTTCAATCTTTCCCCAATGGCATTCTTCTTGCATCGGAGTTCCTCAATCTCAACTTGGAGAGCGTTGATGGTCCTCAAACATGCCAGACATTGTGCAGGAACTAAGGAGGGCAATGTATCCTCGACCTGATCGAAAGATTCTTACTTCTACCACAAGTCCTGATTGATTCTCTAGAGGACCGGATCGTGCTGGATCTTGGTCCAAAGCTGCATGGCATCCTCAAGCAACCAGGCGCCCTGAGAAATCTGTCCTGTAATGGTGTTGGTAGCCTCGGTCACTAGCATAGCACACTCGGCTGGTACCTCCGGAGGTGTTTTGGGCTACAATTTGGCCTGTAAGTCGGCGATTTTCTGGTCCATATGTGTCTTCATTATTTGCATCTCCTTCCTCGATGCCTTCAACGCTGCAACCAATCCTTCAAATTTATCCCTAGCGGTGGTTATGGCTGGGATCTCTTCTATAACCCCCGTGCAGAGTTGGTGCATCAATGTTTCAATCTCCACTTGCCAGGCCACAATGAGGGATACTTCGGTGTTCTGTGCTGCAATGGTCTGCTCAACCGTACTGAGTTGTTGGTGCATTTTTTGGTCCTGGTGGTGAACCTCTTGGAACACGGCGGTGTGGAGACCTTGCAGTGCCTCATGGGATAGCCTGGCCAAATTCAACTACACCTCTGCACTAGCTTGGGGTTGTGTTCTGACAAGGGCGACACCAAGGAGGGAGTAGATATGACTCTCCTCTATAACTATTGCCATATTGTTGGTTGTCGAGGTAGTACGTACCTGAATCACACTAGTTTGTAGGGCATGGAGCTCAGCCTAGATTGTATCAACCACGGCTTGTTGTTGTGCTTCTAAGGTGACCCATTTCTCCTCTGTGGCCAGGGTGACCGCATCCACAATTTGTTTGAGGTCTCCCTCAGTCAACGTGATTGTTTCATCGCATTCCCCTCGCTGAGATCGCTACTTCTTGCGGGGTCCTTTGACAGGCTCACCTGTTCGTTTCCCACCCTGGGGGGAGATGGTACCTCCGATATCCAATCTGCCCACGCCCAAATCCTCCTGCGAATTGACCCTAGTTTCAGCCTCGGTATCCTTCGTGGTGGTCTGCTTTGGCTGTGTGCCCTTTTCTGTGGCTGCATCCGAGCCTTTCTTGCTCGGTCCTGTGGCCTCCTTGGTGGTGGTTTTGAAGCCTATCCTCCAAGCAGGGGGCCATAGCACAATGATGTTGTCAATCTCTTCGTTTATCACCATGTAAGGGAGCAAGGTCTAGGTTTTACCTTTGTGGGCTCTGATCTAAACATCGTTCATAGTAACCTAGAACGCTACAATGCTTTTGTATTTCTCATATACCATCGGGGACAACTGGGGTTGAGATTTGATGGCCGTTTCCACGCTACTCTGGAAGAGGACCCAAAAGACTTGGTTATCCGCTATGCACTGTGCATCCCTGGAATCCCACATATGGGCATACCGAGCCCCTTCGCACATGTCTAGGGTGAGCTCGGGAAGGACCGACTCTGCAGGGGCCTCCCAAGCGACTATGGTTATAACGAACAGTAGCCAGGCATAGTAGAAGGTTTTTCCCTGCTCCTGCGACTCGCAGACGTTGGTCAAGAACTCATCGCATAAGTATTGGGTCCAATTGAGGTAGACCCCCTTCGCACACTGGCCTGCTAACCGAATGACTTAAACAGGGATAGTTGCGACCTGGCACTTTTGCATTAGCTTGCATGCTGGCATTACAGTACCCATCTATGTAGCAGGGTCACTGATGGATTTGTTGATGAATCTGCGGGAATTTTGCTCCACATGGTACTTTTGGCGTATATATTCCGCAGTGTTTCCTTCGTATTTTTTGCCCACCTGCTCTAGGGGGTGTGGCCCTTTCATGGGAAGGCCCGTAATTCTGTGAATCAACACAACATCAATGGGGACTCTGTCCTGAATCCATAAGCAGCCATCGTGAATTAAGGCAAGAAATTGTCAGACCAATCAATTCGTGACGTTGTAATGGCCAAAATGGGGCATCCGCAGTAGGTTCAAGAGTCTGGATCTGGCCAACCCAGAGAACCATTGCTGAGGAATAACTGTGACCCCATCGTTCTCATAAACTGTGTTGAAGTACAATGTGGGGGCCAACTCAGGGAAGGCTTCATAATTCCCCAAGTCATGATCATCAAATTTGACCTCATGGATCCTTCCCCAAGGATCATTGAGGGCAGGAAATTCTCTTGGGGTTAGCATCATTTGCAGATATGTGATCAAGCCATCCAATTTTTTTGGCATTTGTGTTGAGGGCCTGTGTGGTCAGATGAAGGGAGGTAACCAATTGATTAGATTGGCAGGCAGGGCTTCCTCCTGCGCATCCTGAGCCTGAGGTGTCATGCGTGGGGACTTGGCATGCCTTAGGGAAGTCCTAGGCTTCCCCACAACCCATTTCTCTTCTTTTGAGGGCTTCCCTGAGCCCTGTGCTTTCTCTTTCCCCTTCCTTGTGATCAACGTAGAAAGCACTTCTTCCTCCTCAGACCTAATCTCCATTACCTCTTCAATTTTTGGTGTCGAAGGTTCAGCAAGGTTCGTGGTTGTCATCCTAGCGTGGAAAATGAATCCCAACTCTAGGTGGCTACTGTCAAATGGAGGGGGTTGATTAGACATGAAAGGGACAGTGCAAACCCGAAAAATCTTACAGCTTAAGTTTGTTTGAGGCAAAGACGATAAGTGCAAGCTATGCAAGTAAGATGGAACCCTTGTCTAAGCTATTCTGCCCTTTTTCTAGTGCCTGCGGTCGTCCAGCGGTAGGGTATACTTCACCTGGAACTTCCCAGTAGGTAAACGGTAAACAATCCCCAAGATTCACCCCATTAAATGCCAGTGGCCCACTCCTTTCAACAGCAACTTTTTCTTTTTACTAGACATTATTGTACCAATGGCTAGTTTTCGCACCTCTATTGTAATTAGGTTGAACACCTGCACTTCCTATGCCGCATCCTCCCCCAACACAAGCTTGTTCCCTAAGTGCTTCAAAACCTGAGACATGCTCACCTGACATGCGTCATCCCAACAGAACCGGACATCCTTTACAAGCAAGTTCTTCCTAAGTGTTGTGATCAGTGCATATTTTCGAACGAACCCCCTGTAGTAACCGGCATGACCGAGGACTGACCGTAGTTGTTCCCTCGTTGTAGGAGTCATGATAACTTCGTCTCCTATATCTTCATCCCCACTCTTAGTCATTGTAGGGTGTCTCGTAATGCTACCCATGTGCACCTCGTCCAAATCTGAGTCAAAATCAGCTTGTAGATCATCCTTACCTGCTTTAGGGACTAGTCGGTGGTATTTTACCATGCTTGCTACCTGTGTTTCCCATGTGGGCCCTTCAGGTGTGACATACAGGTGCGATTCACCCCATGCTACAGTTTCAATGTCTTGCAAAGCTGCGTGGAGCACCTACATGCCACCTACTAATCCAAATTTCCCCAGAAATTCATCCTTCAATGTCTCCTAGTGGAGGGTACGTCGGTGTAGCTCTGAATCTAAATACCATGTGGTAGGAAGTGGTCCCAAGGCATGAATAAACAGATGAACCCATTCTTCCATAGTCTTGTCACACCATTTCTCCATCCATGTGAACAGATACTTGCGCGGGTCTTCGGGGTCGATGTATTTTTGGACGCACATGTGATCGGGTTGTTCAAATCGCAGGACCATAATATCCTGACACTTTTCCCAGTCCTAGAATGCTTCCTTATGTGTGTCCCACCACCGTGCATGTGTCTTACGCATGGCAAGATTAAGGGCCCCTAGCCTTCATCCTCTTGGAACCTCATCTTCAAATGCTCACAAAAATTCCCTGATATTACCAGAACCATCAAAATAGGGTAGGTCTCTTATCTCTAAGGAAATCCAGTAGAAGTCCTTTATGACCTGAAGACATCATAGTGCAGAGACATCATGTAACTGATTTTTCTAGTTCTCCATCTCCCCATCGGAGTCAGAGAAACATTCACTGTCCTTTTCCCAGTAGAGTACATCGTTAGCCGTGGGGTTGATCCAATCCTCGTCCTATGCAGTTAGCTTATAAATATGATCCACACCCTCTTCGTCGTGCACCAGCTCAGTGTATCGTTATAATGTTCCTTTTTAGGAATAGCTATAAATCCATGGATAGAAAATGCATTTTCCAGAAATGGAGGTGGCAAGATTTGATACCAAGACCTGGATCCCTTAGAAAAATGTGTCTAAGACCAAAATCCAAGAATTGGGATCAAATAAATCCTTATAGTGTGGTGAGACAAGCCTCCCACACCTAGTTCCCTTAAAAAAATTCCCAAATAATGGGGCTGCAACAATGTATGAACATATAAGGAATCCTCAGAATTATTTTAAGGAGCCATGGCACATGAAGATGCAAATATCTAAACAATGTATAATATAGTAGCAATAGAGTACAATTCTTTGAGGAATCACTCACTCAAGCTAGGAAATGAAAGCCTCAATAAGACATGTACACCAATGGTGACAAAACACTGCTATATAAATATGCCCTAGCTATGGAAGCGCTGTCAATAGAAGGCACTACAACATGTAATGTGAAAATACAATGATATATCAATGATAGCTCAATAAATGAGGGGGAGAAAGCTTTCAACCCCTAAAAACAATAATACAACAATCCTTAGAAGGATTGGCTACAATACATGTACAAAATCGAAAAATAAAATAATGCCGGAATTGTTGGGTAGCAGCAACTCATAAACAAAACAGGAGGAGATGGTTGAATATAATCTAAAATCTTAAATGGACTCCTCCAATGGAAATATAAAGTGAAATTCCGATCCTTTCACCTAAGATCTCACCCTCCAAATGTCTGCTAATCCCTCACAGCAAATGCTCTCCAAGAATAACGTTGTCTAAGAGAGGGACTGCACTGCCAGTGATGGTAATTGGTTGGCCTGGTGCCAAAGATGGTGGAATAAGCTCATGAACCTCCTTTGCTGATATCCCAAAGGGATGGAAGCTCCTTCTTCTGAAAAACTAGCCAAGGATGGTGTTGTAGAAAACCTCCCCAACAACACCCAACAACACTGCACAATCTCCAGTTGAAACTGCGCTGATGTAGAAGGATGATACTTGACCTCAATTTTTGAATATGGGGAATGGAGTGCAATCCTCCAAGAGCTACTCAAGAAGGAGAGGAAATCAAAAACAGGAATTTCCCGGCAATTCTTACTAAGCAACAAGAAGTTTCAGCAAGTCCAAAGGACCAAAGATGAATAATACTCAAGATGTTCCCCAATGGATACCTTGCCCTCCTTTTAAACAATGTGAGCTCCCTCTCAATGGACCCCACTCATTATTGTTTCCTTCCTCTAGAAGCTTCCATCCTTATCCCACTGCGCTGGCCCACAATGTGCTCTCCATCTCATGCCACTGCACTGTTTGACTTGGTCAAACTGGACCTAGCCTTCTTGCAAAAGTCCTCTTTCACACATGGAGGTGTGAAATACAGCTCTATGAGTGATCCTCCTTCATACCAAGAGGATTTTTATTACCTATTCATGAAATTAATGGGTCTCCTACCCATTTTATTTACCTCTTATGTGAAAATGGAAAAAATTAATGTTCCATAAAAATTGGGAACATTACAGTCCTCCCCTCTCAAAGATTGTTTTTCCTCAAGCAAGTGCAAGGATAGACTGATACATTTTCCGTTAATCTCCTTGTAGCATCCATGCATGATTAAATCCTCTGAGAAAAGGATGCCATATCATCAATCAATTGTCCAAGTTGTCCCTCCAACATATGCAATCCGGCTTTTGGTGAACATCCCCAAATAGCTGTCATGTAGAAAAAAATATCCATGAAGGAAACAATGGGTTGTCTAAGGGCCTCCTTGAGGCATGAGATCTGATATGTAATGGTACTCATCATCCCCATATGAATCTCCCATCCCCAAGCAATCATCCATACAACATAAGTTGCCTCCCAACATGGCAACTCACATAAACCTCCCTCCACCTTGAGCTCCTGAAATGAAGGTGGGCTGCAAATCTGAATATGGCAAGCCTCATAGCTTGCCTCATGCTATCCTCCTCTCCACTTATGATAAGTGTAGAGTGTGTTCTGATCATGGGCTGCAAAATTATTTCCCTCAAGTGGCAAAATGAAGAGCAATCCTCCAAGGATTTCTCCTCCATCAATGATAATCTGGCTAGCCCACGACATTTCATCTATGATGAGTAGGACATGGTCATCATAGAATACCCCAATGACATGTTTTTTGTAGGTTATACCATGTGCAGAAAGGTACAAATTATGTCTCATACGATTACAACATATCCTCATCCACTGCAGCTACAGAAAATAACATGGCAAGCATTATACAGAAAATATCACCTCTACTACTGAATAGTAAGTAGATGAGTGAATCAGCAATATAAAATCAAATACATGCCCATATACATACAATGGATGGACATCATCATCAAACTCATGGCCCACCTCAAAGAAAGGAAAATAGGTGGTTGTGGTGGCCATGTCTCCCCTCATGTTCCTACTAGAACATGTAATGCATAAACTATGGGGATCATCTTCCCTCAAAGACACAATAAATTCATGTGTCAATTCACCACTCATGCTCCCAATAACAATATGTACAATATTAGCAAATGGAAACATGTTCATGATCAAAATAGGGTAAGTAATGATGGTTTTACATGATGCTTGATGGCACCAACAGTCTCCCAAGCAACAACAGCGTAGTTTTTCAAACTGCTGCTTCATAATTTTACATGGAAAAATGTTTCTTAATACATGGTCAAGTATATGAGTTGGATGAACATAAATTTAGTGAGAAAACCTTTTCCCAAGGCCACATAAAATATTCTTGTCTCCATCATATGGTTTGGCCCAACTTTTCTCATGGAGCAACATGAAAAATCTACCCCTTTGAGAAACCATGCACCGCAACATAAAGATAAGAGTATGTAAATCAGCAAATGTAAACACAATGTTATTACCATAGGCTAGAAGTAATATGATAGATGGATCCATGTATATTATCTTGCTCCCAAGTTTCAGTGATGTGAGCTCATGCAAAAAGGCTCTTGCCCATGCCAATATTTGTTTCTTGACATGCCCCTTGTCAAGAACACCTCTGGTGATGCTGCTGCAAATGTGAAGCTTTTCCCAAGATGGAAATGCCTCCTGATCAGTACAAGCTAAGGAGTAATCCCTTTTCACTATGATAGTGCCCTGTTCTACTCCTGCAACACCATACATCATATGAGAGCAAGTTTGCTTGTGCTCTCTCCAAGATAGTTCAAGCAATCTAAGTGCTTGCTGCCTCCTCATGCTCACATCATGTAACTCATGTGATGAAGGTACCATGACTGATATATATGCCATATCAGCTCCATGTATCCCTACTCTTTGTTTCTCAATGATGCAAACACCCTGCCACCTCTTCTCTACTCCCAACCTCCTGGAAAGATGATACACCAAGTGATGGCCAAACTCCTTCAAGAGGAGCCAACGCAGCCAAGCCTCTTGCTGCCCGGTATCATATATTTGAAAGTGGCTAATCAGCCTCTTGCTCCTCATCCACACCCACTCAGCTCCTTGTGGATTTCTTCTCCTATTTCCCCCCTTTGGTACTCCTCCCATGAGGGCTACCATCTTCCCAAACCAAATCACTTCTCTTGCATTCCATGTAAGATTGGAATGCAGCTTCTTGGAGACATCCTAAAGGAGACCTCTCACCCATGACTGTTTTGGATCCATGAGGACCCAAATGTGATGGAGGTAATATCTCCTCTCCACCCATGTTTAACAGCACTGCTAATTCCTCCAATGGTGTAGCAGTTATTTCATCCTCTAGTTTAAAATGTGTTTCATTGTTTTTTATGGGGGTGTCATGGTTCACTCCATCCTCCAAAAGTTAACACGCCAACCACAATGGCTGAATGAAACTCAACCAAGATGTATGAGGATGAGGTTTCATCTCCTCCTTGAACCCTTTGCACAGCGCAGTGCAATCATGGTGCTCTAGAATAGCAAAATGTGTAGATCCTTGGACCTCTAAATGTGATTTTCCACATTCCTTCAAATTATTTGTTGAAATGAAAAGTGGAACTTCACTCATACCTTCGTGGAACTTGGGATTTTCTTCTTGTATGGCTGCATTAGTAGTCTCCACCAATGCAATGGCTGCCTCATCCATAGATGTAGAAGGCTTCCCTCCCAAATCTGTGACAACGTTGGTGCAATTATCCTCCCATGGTGGAATGGATTTCTCCTCCTTTGTCCTCTCTCCATCAAAGGTTTGGATCAACCTTTGAGCAAATTTTACAAAATATCTCACCCTTGAATGGACCAAGGGTTTGAACCACCAAACAAAGGCTTCATCCTCCATGTGCAGTGCTACAATCTCCACTGCTTCTTTCTTTGCCACTAGATGTAGCAAGAAAAATGCCTCTAGCTTTTTCACCCAAGCTCTAGCTAAAGTGTTCCCATCAAATGTAGACAATAGAAACCTATTGCCTTTTATTTCTCTTCTACTGCAGGGCCTTCTCTCCTCCTTTTTCTGAATAAACTATGGGAATGTTGTAGCTCCCCTGAATGCTGCAAAATGGGATTTATACTCATCCAGGTATTGATTTAGAACCTGATGATCCAAGCATCTCGCATGCTTGCTTTCTTTTTGAGAATAGGAAGTTCATGGACGTTCCTCTTCTCCTCCCTGCTTCTCCTCCTTGGGGAGGCTCTTCTTTTCCCTAAAAATAGATGAGATCAAGCTCATCTTCTGCATCATCTTCTTCTTCTTCTTTCTTGGGCTTGAAGGCCACAGGTTGAGCCAAGAAAGGTGCTTTGATACCATTGTAATGTTCCTTTTTAGGAATAGCTAGAAATCCATGGCTGGAAAACGCATTTTCCAGAAATGGAGGTACCAAGATTTGATACCAAGACATGGATCCCTTAGACCAATGTGTCTAAGACCAAAATCCAAGAATTGGGATCAAAGAAATCCTTATAGGGTGGTGAGACAAGCCTCCCACACTTATTTCCCTTCAGAAATTGCCCAAAGAATGGGGCTGCAACAATGTATGAACATACAAGGAATCCTCAACGTTATTTTAAGGAGCCATGGCACATGAAGATGCAAATAGATAAACAATGTATAATATAGCAGCAATAGAGTACAATGCTTTGAGGAATCACTCACTCAAGCTAGGCAATGAAAGCCTCAATAAGACATGTACACCAAAGGTGACAAAACACTGCTATATAAATATGCCCTAGCTATGGAAGCGCTATCAATAGAAGGAACTGCAACATGTAATGTGAAAATACAATGATATATCAATGATAGCTCAATAAATGAGGGGGAGCAAGCTCTCAACCCCTGAAAACAATAATACAACATTCCTTAGAAGGATTGGCTACAATACATGTACAAAATGGGAAAATACAATAATGCCAGCGTTGCTGGGTAGCAGCAACTCATAAAAAAATTAGGAGGAGATGGCTGAATATAGTCTGAAATGTAAAATGACCTCCTCCAATGGAAATCTGAAGTGAAAGGTTGATCCTTTCACCTAAGATATCACCCTCCAAATGTCTTCTAATCCCTCATAGCAAATGCTCTCCAAGAATAACGTTGTCTAAGAGAGGGATTGCGCTGCCAGTGATGGTAAGTGGTTGGCCTGGTGCCAAAGATCATGGAATAAGCTCATGAAACTCGTTTTTTGATCTCCCAAAGGGATGGAAGCTCCTTCCTCTGAAAAACTAGCCAAGGATGGTGTTGTAGAAAACCTCCCCAGCAACACCCAACAACACTACACAATCTCCAGCTAAAACTGCGCTGATGTAGAAGGATGATACTTGACCTCAATGTTTGAATATGGGAAATGGAGTGTAATCCTCCAAGAGCTACTCAAGAAGGAGAGGAAATCCTAAACAGGAATTTCTTGGCAATTCTTATGAATAATACTCAAGATGTCCCCGAAAGGCTGCCTTTCCCTACTTTTAAACAATGTGAGCTCCCTCTCAATGGACCCCACTCATTAGGGTTTCCTTCCTCTAGAAGCTTCCCTCCTTATCCCACTGCGCTGGCCCACAATGTGCTCTCCATCTCATGCCACTGCACTATTTGACTTGGTCAAACTTGACCTAGCCTTCTTGAAAAAGTCCTCTTTCACATATGGAGGTGTTAAATCCAGCTCTATGAGTGATCCTCCTTAATACCAAGAGGATTTTTATTACCTATTCATGAAATTAATGGGTCTCCTATCCATTTTATTTACCTCTTATGTGAAAATGGAAAAAATTAATGTTCCATAAAAATTGGGAACATTACAATCGTTCACCTTCCGCAAGATCTAATGGCATTATCACCCTTGTACCGTTATTCTCAAACACCATGCTTATCTTTTTCAAGCTAATAATTCCTCCCATATCGATGGCCCAATCTAAGCCCAAGAGTGTAGGATAGGGGTATGCACCTTCTACGATCTCAATTACCTCAAAGTCCACCTGGGCCTTTACCCCCACGATATCCACCATGATTTTCGACAGTCTCCCCAAGGGTATAATATTTTACTGATTAGCCATGCGCAGCTAGATAGTGGATGATTCCAACTTAGGTTCTCCCATTCATTGCCAAGTCTGTTTAGGTAATACATTCGCATCTGAACCTAGGTCCAAAATAACCTAATCCATCTCATAATCATCGATCTGCGCAGTCAACCGCATCTCCCTACTAGTTTGTTTCTTATATATGTATAGTTTGTGCACATCCTTGATTTTCGGAGATAGGCTAGGTCATGTTGCACAGTTATCTATCAATGCCTGAAGATTCTCTACAGTCATTGGGTTGCGCAACAACTTCATACATGCTTGTAAAAAGGGCTTGACCTCCTCGTCCGCCTTAAGGTTCACAGGTTTCTGCGAAGTAGATGCCTCTGCCTTAGCAAAGTCTTTGCGAGCTGCGATAAATGTTTATTTTTCCTTGCTTAGGTCCAAACCTTCTTGTTTGATAACATCTTGTCGGATCAGATATTCAGTCGCAGCCTTCTCCCCATGTCCTTCGATGGCCATTCCACTGTGCATTACAAAATTTATGCTTGGAGCTTTGTCTCGCAACTCAGCCTTAACTTGCTGCACATTCTGCGTAGGTGTTGGTTGTTTCTCTTGCATTTTTGCTATCAATATTGGACAATCTTTGATCGCATGATCCAGCTGTCTGTAGTACTGGCAGGATTGTCTCGTAGGATTCAGGTAGTCTCTTGCAAAGTGCTCGACCTCTCCATAGTTATAATAGATTAGTAGCCCTCGTCCTTGACCTGCAATTCCACCTCGGCCTCCCCCCCTGCCCTTGGCTAGGGAGCCACCTATGCCTGCGAGGGACCTTGGTGACACAGGCTCTAATTGTACCATATATAATTTTCCACGATTGATCATCAAATCGTATGTCCGAAAATTCTAGTCATCATGTCCTACCAATCTACAGAACCTACACCATTTCTTTTTTACCTTTGGGACATACGCAGCAAGGCGGGGGTAGTGGTTTGTGTCGTGCAGTCCTGGAACATGGAAATCATCGCACCACAATGTTGGCCCACTTGGTCCTACAATTTCTATTAGGGGCAACGGGCTAGGTCCCTCGGCCTGCATATAATCTGCTAACATAGGGCAGCTATCCTATTGTGCCCATTCACCCTGCATTGTATGCACCACCTTTCAGGGCTAGCCTCTGCTCCTCACTCTTTTCACTGGTTCTAAATCTCCATGTGCATTGCTTCTAGCTATCCTTAGATCTGTTGTACGCCCAGTTAGGTCTCGTCTATATGTTTTCTGTCATCATATCGAAATCCTCCTTCTCTAATCACCTTCTTCAGTCGTTGATCGACCTCCCACACAAACTCAGAAGGTCCTTGCTTGAAATCTTTTAGATCAACCACTATTTGCGAGTAGGACTTAGGCTTCTTGAATTTTTGCTTCAAATAATTCTTAATCTCCTCAATAGTTGTGTTCACATGTTGGCCAATGTATCACATGTACCAATCCAAAGCTCTCCCTTCAAAGGCAAGGGATAGTTGTTCCCACTTCACCGCATCACTAGCTACGTTCTGCACAGTCCATAACGATCCTACGACAAACCAGAACTAATCCATGTCTTCATCCCCCACACCCTTAAAATTTGCAACTTCATGTGTGCAACCATGTCATCTTCTAGTGGTGGTGGAGGTGTAGGAAAATTCTTACTCCTATGTTGGTTCGAAAGTGGTGTGCCAGGAGGATTTTGTGCAGCTGCTTCTCTTACCAGGTTGTAGACATATCTATCTCCTTGTTGGTTGGTTCGATAGTACTTTCCACTTCGTGTCGTACTTCCGTGCAGATTAGGGTTCATTCATTTGGTGTGGCTACACAAGATACTTTTTTCACACAGTAATATCTTAATCAGCAATGGTAAGGTCTTCAAAAACTTACCCCGAAAACCCTTGACCCATTTACAATGCATTAGGGGCTTTGACCCACCCCAAAACCCCTACATTAGACTAAATATAATCAAAAATATACAAATGGACCAGTTTCACAGCCTGCAGGAGACCTTTTTCCAACACCTTGGATCTGATTGAATTCCATAAGAAAAGCTCATAAATTCTATATTCTACAATGACCACAAAAGCAATGAGTGTTTAAAAACTCCAGAATACTTTGAAAAATATGGAAGATCAACTTAAGGTTGAAAAATCTTCTTCATATGCTAAAGACACCAAAATTAAATCTTTAGAGGAGTTAGTGATTGAAGTGGGTTATGACCCTTCCAATGTGAAAGCTGCATAAGAACTAGTAAAGAAGAAAAATAATGATATTGCAGCACCCAGAAAACAGCTGAAATTACCCCCCATAGAACACCCACAAGCCAAAGAGATTGTACAAGAAGAAAATCAAAGGGATGAGATGATGAATCTCATATTATAGATGACAACACAAATCAAGGAGATGGAAATTGAGATGGAAAAGTTAGTCCAAGAGAAATAAGCCATTAAAACAAAATTCCCTGCAACTTTAATTCCCATGGTGACCATAGAAGTACCATCCACTTTAGCAGAATAATTGGCTCCAAAGGTTCTATTGGCCACAACAGTGTCTGTCACTTCATCCACCACTTCTGCCACTGAGTCTTCTACTTCAGCAGTTCAACAGTCAGATGAGGCCAGCAAATTGATAAAGGCAATGGAATAATTGTCCATAAAAAGTAATGAAATCAACAGGTTGAAAGAGAAAATCAAAAATTTGGAAGATGCCAAGAATTTAGCACAAATCAATGCTAAAAATGAAGAACAAAAGGCTAAAAGTGTTGGGAAAAATACTAAGAGGGGGGGGTGAATCAGTATTTACTGCATAATCAAATATTTTTACTTGTTCATTCCTTAAAACCCATACGCTACTTTACTTCAGTAAACTAGCGTATATACGCGGATCCCCTTTATGAAACCAGCGTATACACAGAGATTTAGATATGTCATTAAATCTTCACTTAAACCATTCCATCATTTATTCATCAGATATTCAATAAGCAGTAAACATGTGCAGTAAGAACAGAATAACCGTCACACAAAGCATCACACATGAACACCAGGATTTTTAGGTGGAAACCCAAGTCGGGAGAAAACCACCGCTGCAGTTGCTCAGCCTTCAATATTTTATTATAGAGAAAACATCTTACAACATATGTGTTGGCGCAGACTTGACCAGCACGCAGGCACCCACCTGCGCTCGTTTACCAGCCTCTCCTGGAAGGGAGCTACGACCCCCCGACTCGTTTACCAGCCTCTCCTGGAAGGGAGCTACGACCCCCCGATCTCGTTTACCAGCCTCACCTGGAAGGGAGCTACGACCCCCCGATCTCGTTTACCAGCCTCACCTGGAAGGGAGCTACGACCCCCTGACTGAAGGCTACAACCTTTAGCACCACCTTGGACCACGTTTCATCAATTTTCACACTGGATCCAACAACTTCAATAGAACAACACTTGCAGGCCACGTTTCATCATATTTTCAGACTGGACCCTTTCCATACTTTTAAGAATGTACATACATTACTGCCGTATACTTATCAACCTAGATCGTATAGCGAAACACAAGAGAATCGCATCGTATATTTCATACCCTTTGCTTCAGCAAACCCTAGTTTGCATATGCGCTTTCCTTTCTCTGATGTCGCGTATATACGCGCTTTCTTCCACACAAACTAGCGTATACCTCTGTATATATTTCATTGCGCATACGCGCTTTCTCTTCGTCGAAGCCGCGTATATACGCGCTTCCTCTGCGGCGAAGTAGCGTATAGATCTTCAATCATTATAGAGCAGCATACTTCTTTAGATCAGATGTTCAGTTCAGATTTACCCTTTTACTTCAGACAGATGTTCGCCTTAATTCAGATCCAAGTCTTCCATAATCAGATCTACATAAGCAGATCTAGTAAATACAAGTGCATTTCAGATCTAGATCCCCTTCTTCATCATTGGTGCATCATACACTCATATTTATCTTCAAGTGTAACCCTTTCCAATCAGATCTACTTCAGAGAGAAGTATTCATTCAAGCTCAGACATCTTGCACCCACTCTCCCTTTTTGCACAATGAATTTCTTCTCCTTTTATATGATTATCCTTTTTCAATACCATGAGCCCCTCTTTCAATACCATGGACCAAAACAATACCATAAGCCCAAAACTACCTGGACGGGGTCAATTAGGCGGATCATTACCCAATACTATGGGTCAATACCATGGTGGTTACCCTTGGATTTGCACTTTTTGAGCGCTTTAGCCCATACGCGACTTGTAACGTTCCTTTCCGCGTGCATACGCGACTTCTCCTAGGCCAATCCGCGTATACCAAGAGACATGCTCTTTTTCATCATTCTCTGAGTACATTCTGAAATCCTTTCTTCATTGCCTTCTGTAAATACTGTAGATACATCAGATTTCCTTCATCAAGGACATATTCTATCAAACACAACTTCATCAAGTAAGTTGTCATCATCTTCATCAAGAGGGTTTCCTTTCAAGTACAACACTCAACATCATATCATCAACAATCATCATATCACTTCAGATTTACATCATTTAACAAGTCCATCAATTCAAGCATAACTGCTTCAGGTGGATTGCCATCAAGGACAATACATGTCAACAGTCGCACGTCTTCATCTTCATTCAGTGGGTTGCCATCAAGGACAACACTCTGCATCATATTTCCAACAATCTCCCCCTTTGGACTTGATGGCAACCATGATGGTGTTTGGTTACCACAACAAATAGATACATTAAGAATATAATGACACCATGTCATTCTCCCTATTTGCCATGTCACTCTCTCCATTTTTGGCATCATTCAAACACCATGTCACTCTCCCCCTTTGACATCAAGGGCAAAGGGCGGATCAAAAACCAACATTCTCCCCCTTTTCTCCTCATGTGGAAGAAACATTCTGCAGATCTGATATGTGCTGAAGTGGCCAAGATCCCCCTGAGTTCATGCTGAATCTTCAAACATATTTTTCAAAAAAGTACATGACTCTTCCTATCACCAAAGACTCATACTTACATCAATTATCCATCCAAGTGGATTTACATATGAGACTCAACTACCCAACCAAGTGGGTTTACAAATTTGACTCAGCTACCCAACCAAGTGGGTTTACAAAAATGATAAGTCCTCACATGACTGAATATTACAATTTTACAACATGAGTCTCAACAAGGTCTTTTCATCAAACTACAAATATGACTTTTCATGACCAATACCAAGAAGACCTCAAGAGATATCATATAACAGAACCATCATAGTGCCAACAATGCATTATACTCAGCAACGCTAATGCTCCCCCTGAATCTGTGCAACCAAGCAATCTTTCCAAAGACTAAGGCTCCCCCTTAGTTTGTGCATCCTGAAAACTTCCACCAACAAATCATCAAGGCATCTTCATCAAAACATTAGAAACAGATTTATGAGAACTGGAACACCACCAGAGATACCAAACAGCACTGCAGCTGTGCTGAAGAGAGCTGAACCAACCAAAAATTGTCAGCAACCAACCATACGCGCTTTTCTGTGCAGGAACTCGCGTACATACGCGACTGTGTTTAAGGAAACCTGCGTATCCCAAAACATCCTCTAAATTTCAACCAGATCTGATTCTTTGTAAGGCAAAGACAGTGTTCAGCTTCTTTCTGAGACATTTGAATGCTTCCCTGGACTACAGATAGATAGAATAGTGTAGTTGTGTCTTCAAGCGTCATCCAACGGTTGTAGCATCAGCACAATAGTAACCAATCCTTCAGATTCTTTGCAGCATCAATACAATCTTTCCAAGAAAGATTCTCATATCAGAACAACATCTTCACATAGGTGTCAAGCAATCATCCATGTGGTCCAACATCACCATGATCTTCAAGATTTAACATGAAGTAACATATGTAGGCAAAATATCTCAACCATAGTAACAAGCTCTGCATGAACTATTCTTATCTCTGAATCATAAGACTTCCAATTTCATCCAACAGATAAACTTCAGCAAGCAGTAAACACAGCTCATTCAACGTCTCATCATCATAAACCATGTACCAAGCCATCATCATTTGAGCATGAGTATCACAATAACCAAAGAATAAGCAATCATATTGCCAACAATGCAATCATTAGTATTCAACCTGCTGCTCCCCCTAAACCAGTGCTCTTCCTTAGCTTGTGCAATCTGAAGCACCTTCAACAGAAAGTCATCAGCAACAATCTCTTTCTGAATTATAAGACTTTCATCTCAACAACGAATGCTCTTCATCATAAAGCAACCAGGCTTCATCCATAATCTTCAACATAGGAAACCAAGTATCATGTCATCATAATCATGAATATAACCAGAATAATGCTAACAGTGCAATTATCAGCAGTCAGACTGATGCTCCCCCTGAACCTCTGCTCCAGATCTTCAGTTATCATATGAATTCTCTTATCCTCAATGCATACGCGACTGTGTCTGATTAAACTCGCGTGTATACGCGACTTTGGTTCATCAAACCTGCGTATGGAAAGTGAAGCATAGAATTTTTTTTCATCTTCCTTCTTCTTCCTGAGCTTGTACCTCCTGTACCTGTCCTTTCCACATCAGATGTGCTGTCAGAAGTAAACATAACCAGAATAATCAAATCAACCATGAGAGTCATCATGCATTGCTCCCCCTGTGACGATACATTACTAAATCTCCTAATGTATCTCACATCATTCCTGTAGTCAATCAGAGAAGTAAGCTTCAGAAGTGGATGACTGCAGTAGGGTCTGAATTCCCTACATTTCTGATCGGTCCTCCTTCTTCTTCCAGATTTGTTTGAACTTTCTATCTGTGTGCTGGAAGTTATCCACTTTCCCAGATCTGTTCATCCTGCATTCTTTTTCTACATGTCCATACTTGTTACAAGCATAACATCTCATGTGGCCAGAGAAATAAACATAAGAATCATAATGAGTATTTCTATTCTTCATCCTTTTACAATCAGCTGCTTTATGTCCATACTTGTTACATGAGAAACAATATCCCTTGAAGAAACCAGAGTACCTTTCTATGTAGGAACTGTTTGTTTGAGGCTGAAATGATCTGCTCCTGCAATTTGCTGCAACATGCCCATAATTATGACATTTAAAACATTCAACGTTCTTGAATGAATTCCTTTGATAATTCATGATTGTTGGTTGAGCTTTTGTCTCTTTCAACACTTCAGGTTTTGCATTGACATCCTCTGAATTTTTGGCACTTCCTTGTGAGCTAGATTCTCCTTTAACAGTTTCATGGAAACCAAGACCATGTTTGATAGCAGGAGACCTTTGATTACTCAGAATATTGTCCAAAACATTAGTACTATCATGAACCCTCAAAAGTTTAATCTTTTCTTCTAATTTACCTTTGAGAATGTTTACCTCAACCTCCAAGGCTTGACATTGCTTTGTCATGCTTTCTTCTTTTCTTCTTCCATCTTCAACTTGATCCTTCAGATTTAGAATCTCTTCTTTCAACCAATCTTCATTTTCTTCACATGTTTGTTGCAGCTCTTCATTCTTCTTATTTGATTTTTCCAGATCTTCTTTGAGAGAGATGATTTCTGCTTCAAGGCCTTCCTTTTCAACTGATTGTAGAGGTTCCTTATTTTCCTTACTTGATGCTTCTAAATCTTCCTGAAGACAAATGATTGCAGCTTCAAGTCCTTCATTCTTCTTGCTTGATTTTTCAAGATCTGCTTCTAGATCTTTAATTCGATTGGATGCATAAGTATGAAACCTTTGATACTTGTCCACTTGTCCATTCAGCATTTCTGTTTGATCTTTCATTTGTGAGATCATCTCTTTGTAGATAGTTTCTTGCTTATTGTATGAACTTTGTAGTTCTTCAACTTTAATCTTGAGAGCTTCTTCTAGATCCACAACTTTACTTTCACTATCTTTACTATTGTTTGCACAAAGAAGAGTATTACACGTGGCCTTCTCCTTTTTCTTCTTTGCCATGAGTGCTTGTAGATCTTCGTCAGAATCTGTTTCATCTTCTTCAATTTTTGCTATACATAATTTCTGAGGTATCTCCTTTCCTCGAGTAACCTTCTTCTTTTGCTTCTTAGCCATGAGCACTTTCAGATCTTGGTCAGAATCTTCTTCATCTTCACTGGACACTTCATCATCATCTTCTTTTGCATAATAACTCTTTTTCTTTTCAAATTGTTTCCCTTTACCATGTTTTTCTCTATAAGGACATTTAGCAGCATAGTGACCAACTTTTCCACACTCAAAACATTTGAAGGGAAGCTTACCTTTGAATCTTCCAGTACCTAGTTGGAGTTTTCTCATGAAATTCGCTTCTTCTTCATCGGATATATAGCTGGATTCTTTGACAACTTCCTTTTCTTTTCCTCTTGCAGATACCTTAAAAGCAGCTTCTCTGATTTGAGAAGGACCTCCTTGTCTCATTTCAAAATCAGTCAGGATACCATGTAATTGAACAATAGTAAGAGTTTGCAGATCTTGCCTTTCTTCAATAGTCGAAACTTTAGAGTCAAATTTCGAAGTCAAGGATCTTAAGACCTTTTCCACCAGAGTAGTATCAGTTATGGTTTCACCCAAATTTCTCATTCGATTTACAATATCATCCAGACGAAGAAAGAACCTGGCAACACTCTCATCACTATGCATCTTCAAATTTTCATATTCAATTCTAAGAGTTTGGAGTTTTGCACTTTTTACCTTTGTGTCTCCTTCATAGCTTAGAATTATTTTGTCCCATATTTCTTTTGCCGAATGTAGCTGCATCACTTTAGAAAATTCTGATTCAGACATGCTTCCCAATAAGACATTCACTGCTTTGGCATTGATTTCATACTTCTTTCTTTCAGCTGCATCAGTAGGAATATTTGCCGGGTATTGATAACCTTCTTGCACGATTGCCCATACATCTGCACCAAGACTTTGCAGATATTCTTTTGTTCGTACCTTCCAGAATATCAGATTGCTTCCATTGAATAGAGGTGGTTTTATAGACATCACTCCTTCTTGACTTCCCATTGCGACGGATCTCCTTCAAGCGATCAAGCTTCTGCAGAAGGACCACGCTCTGATACCAATTGTTGGGAAAAATACTGAGAGGGGGGGGTGAATCAGTATTCACTGCATAATCAAATATTTTTACTTTTTCATTCCTTAAAACCCATACGCTACTTTACTTCAGTAAACTAGCGTATATACGCGGATCCCCTTTATGAAACTAGCGTATACACAGAGATTTAGATATGTCATTAAATCTTCACTTAAACCATTCAATCATTTATTCTTCAGATATTCAATAAGCAGTAAACAGGTGCAGTAAGAACAGAATAAACCATCACACAAAGCATCACACATGAACACCAGGATTTTTAGGTGGAAACCCAAATCGGGAGAAAACCACCGCTGCAGTTGCTCAGCCTTCAATATTTTATTACAGAGAAAACATCTTACAACATATGTGCTGGCGCAGACTTGACCAGCACGCAGGCACCCACCTGCGCTCGTTTACCAGCCTCTCCTGGAAGGGAGCTCCAACTCCCTGACTCGTTTACCAGCCTCTCCTGGAAGGGAGCTACGACCCCCTGATCTCGTTTACCAGCCTCACCTGGAAGGGAGCTACGACCCCCTGATCTCGTTTACCAGCCTCACCTGGAAGGGAGCTACAACCCCCTGACCGAAGGCTACAACCTTCAGCACCACCTTGGACCACGTTTCATCAATTTTCACACTGGATCCAACAACTTCAATAGAACACCAATTGGCAAGTTGCCCAGCATCATATTTTCTTGACTGTCTTTTCCTATACTTTAAAGAACAGACAGCACATTACTGTTGGGGATGTACTACATCAACCTAGATTTGATAGCAGAACACAAAGAGAACAGTCAGATAGTTTGCACTCTAGCTTTCACAAACAGCCATGAGAGCCCTTTATCAGATAAGCTGCATGTGATATTACGTACATCTATCCACAACTAATTGTATGTCTTAATAGTGACATTTATTGCATAATCATTGCTTTTTACTCTCCCTGTGATAGTCACAGTATCACATTTTTCTTTCTCGTCATGGCCAAGTAGCGATAGATCTTCAATCATTAAGGCAGAGTCGCATACTTCATCGTATCGTATGTTCAATCTCGTATTTACCAGATACCTCTCGCATGCATGTTCGCCTCATCACAGATCTAGGCCTTCCATAAGCAGATCTAGCAGATACAAGTGCATTTTAGATCTAGATCCCCTTCTTCATCATTGGTGCATCATAAATTCAGATTTATCATTCAATTGTAACCCTTTCCATTCAGATCTACTTCAGAGAGAAGTATTCATTTAAGCTCAGACATCTTGCACCCACACTCATGATTTGCACAATGAATTTCTTCTCCTTATATAGGTTTTCCTTTTTCAATACCATGAGCTCCTTTTTCAATACCATGGGCCAAAGCAATACCATGAGCCCAAAACTACCTGGACGGGGTCAATTAGGCGGATCATTACCCAATACAATGGGTCAATACCATGGTGGTTACCCTTGGTTTTGCACTTTTTGAGCGCTTTAGCCCATACGCGACTTGGCACGTTCATTTCCGCGTGCATACTCTATTTCTCCTAGGCCAATCCGCGTATACCAAGAGACATACTCTTTTTCATCTTACTTTGAGTACATTCTGAATTCCTTTCTTCATTGCCTTTTGTTCACACTGTAGATACATCAGATTTCCTTCATCAAGGACATATGCTGTCAAGCACAACTTCATCAAGTAAGTTGTCATCATCTTCATCAAGAGGGTTGCCTTTCAAGTACAACACTCAACATCATATCATCAACAAACATCATATCACTTCAGATTTACATCATTTAACAAGTCCATCAAGTCAAGCATAACTTCATCAGGTGGAGTGCCATCAAGGACAATACATGTCAACAGTCGCATGTCTTTATCTTCATTCAGTGGGTTGCCATCAAGGACAACATCCTGCATCATATTTCCAACAATCTCCCCCTTTGGACTTGATGGCAACCATGATGGTGTTTGGTTACCACAACAGATAGATACATTAAGAATATAATGACACCATGTCATTCTCCCTATTTTCCATGTCACTCTCTCCATTTTTGGCATCATTCAAACACCATGTCACTCTCCCCCTTTGACATCAAGGGCAAAGGGCGGATCAAAACCAACACTCTCCCCCTTTTCTCCTCATGTGGAAGAAACATTCTGCAGATCTGATATGTGCTGAAGTGGCCAAGCTCCCCCTGAGTTCATGCTAAATCTTCAAACATATTTTTCAATAAAGTACATGACTCTTCCTATCACCAAAGACTCATACTTACATCAAATATCCAACCAAGTGGATTTACATATGAGACTCAACTACCCAACCAAGTGGGTTTACAAATTTGACTCAGCTACCCAACCAAGTGGGTTTACAAAAATGACAAGTCCTTACATGACTGAATATTACAATTTTACAACATGAGTCTCAACAAGGTCTTTTCATCAAACTACAAATATGACTTTTCATGACCAAAACCAAGAAGACCTCAAGAGAGATCATATAACAGAACCATCATAGTGCCAACAATGCATTATACTCAGCAACGCTAATGCTCCCCCTGAATCTGTGCAACCAAGCAATCTTTCCAAAGACTAAGGCTCCCCCTTAGTTTGTGCATCCTGAAAACTTCCACCAACAAATCATCAAGGCATCTTCATCAAAACATTAGAAACAAAATTATGAGAACTGGAACACCACCAGAGATACCAAACAGTATCAGAGATACCAAACAGCACTGCAGCTGTGCTGAAGAGAGCTGAACCAACCAAAAAATTCCAGCAACCAAACATACGCGGTTTTATGTGCATGAACTCGCGTACATACGCGACTGTGTTTCAGGAAACCCGCGTATCCCAAGACATCTTCTAAATTTCAACCAGATTTGATTCTTTGTAAGGCAAAGACAGTGTTCAGCTTCTTTCTGAGACATTTGAATGCTTCCCTGGACTACAGATAGATAGAATAGTGTAGTTGTGTCTTCAAGCGTCATCCAACGGTTGTAGCATCAGCACAATAGTAACCAAGCCTTTAGATTCTTTGCAGCATCAATACAATCTTTCCAAGAGAGATTCTCATATCAGAACAACATCTTCACATAGGTGTCAAGCAATCATCCATGTGGTCCAACACCATCCTACATCACCATGACCTTTAAGATTTAACATGAAGTAACATATGTAGGCAAAATATCTCAACCA